>JAEQBH010004694.1:0-280462 GCA_016808115.1 Tetrastigma voinierianum | reverse complement strand
TTTATTTCAATAAGCTTCAGTTCTCTTATTCATTTCGCCTCGAATCCCTTTAGGGTCATAGTTCCTAACCCAAGATTCACTCCTTTTCCTATACGCATTACACCATGCATATAATTTCCTACGCAACTACCGCGCAATCACGACTTCAATGGTAGTTAACACACATCAGATCTCTAAGGCATAAACATAAATGAGACACTAATCATACACATAACTCGCTGTATACGCGAACTAATTTTGCATTTAAAATATTGTTTTCAACAAAATTTTATTTTCAAAAATTTTATTTTTGAAAATTTTATTTTTCGAAAATTTTATCAAATTTATTTGATTTGATTTGATTTTTTAATTAATTTAATTTTTAAAAAAATTTTGAAAAATTTTGTGATGAATAAAGGTTCATGAATCAGTTCAAAATCTGACTCAAAACATCACCGAGTAAACCAGTCGAAACTGCCGTGCATAAACACCCAACCGCCCTCACAACAAGACTCAGCGCTGCAGACGCTGCGCGGTCGCGGGTACGCCTGGGGCCACAGATCAGGCCGGGCTTGCCCGCCATATCGCGCCTCAGCTACCGCGGTCGTGGAGCCCCGGGGCCGGCCGACGCAGAGGCGGCCGTCGCTCAAGGCTGGCCAGCGCCGCGCTGCGCTCGCGTCGCCGCGCATCGCGTCAGCGGCGTGTCGCAGCCTCCATGGCCGACATCGCGGAGCACGCGTCGCTGCAAGCGCCGTGGTCGCGGCGTGTGTGAGCGCAGCATGGCCGTATCGTGGTCCGCCCCTCACACACACTCCGCCCCGCACCCTCAAGCCCTTCCCGGTCGCAATACATTGCATTGTAATACAATGCACTCCACCCAAACTGGGACGGCCGCAATACAATATACTGTATTGCAATACAGTCTACACTCTGCCCACCTAAGGCCACCCTGTCACGATACACTTTGTGTATTGTGATATCATTCCCCTCAAAACAAACGCAACCGCCTATCACAGAATACAAACTCACCTCTCACAATACAATCTTCCAGCCTTCATCCAACCTCCTATTGCAATACAAACCTAGTATTGTAATACAATCCACCTCTCACAATATGATTTGGGCAGTAGCCCTTCCAAATTTCTGCACCAAATTTTTTTTTTTCTTCATTCTTATTTTTTTATTTTATTTTTTTTCTTTTATTTCCAGCAGTTGAAAAAATCACTAAAATTCACTTTTTTTCATTTTTTGTGCACTCAAATAAATTTCTAAAATTTATTTTCTTCTACTTTTCTTCAATTTCACACTCAGGAAACTTAGAAAATTATTTTCTTCCTCCTCTTAACCAAATAATTTATAAAATTTTATTTTCTTTTTCCAGTTTTTTTCATTGAAAAAATTTTCTCCACTCAAATAAATTTATAAAATTTATTTTCTTCCATTTTCTTCAATTCTCATCCAATAAATTTATTAAAAAATTTATTTCTTCATTTTCATTTCCAGCTTTGTATTATTCCACTACTCAAAATATTTTCTAAAATATTTTCTACACATTCATGTGCTAATCACCAAGCACACATATATTCCACAACACACATAAAACATGGCATACACACCATCATACAATAATTCACCAAATCACACAAAACACATCAACACATGCATGTAGTGTCCTAGTTTTGTCCCGTGATTTTCTAGGTAATCTCATACCTAAACCGAACATCGAACCACACCTAGTGGTGATGCTCTCACTCAACTGAGGCCTAAGCCCCAAATCCTAAATCTCTAGGTTTCCATATACCTATACTTCCACATCAAACCACCTAAGTGGTGATGGATACCCAAACCCACCTGGTGCATTCGTGATACCTAAGCTTTGATACCGTCGTGAAGTCGGGTAATCATCAGAATCCAAACTTATAAATACACCCGCACCGAGCCCTAATGTAATCAAGCATCTTAAATTTCCGATACTGCCGTGACAATCTCAAAACCTCGGGTCCGTTTGATACTTGTCAACCCGCGGAATACGGATGCCCAAGTTACCCGACGCCACTGTAAAACCCAGTCCCTTTGTACAGGAGCTCTACCCAATTACAAAGCCTACATATCCCGTCCCAAACAAATTCAATATAATCCCACATATCCAATACCGCCACTGGGCCTACAAACAATCCCTAATATGCATACCAACTATGAATCCAACTACATCCTATAGTTACAAGAGTTACGATATTTTCACTCTTAAACCCTACATATATTAAACTTAAAGAGTTCTAATACATGTAAAAAACCACCAAAGCCAATATTCCTACTTCTTCTAGAACTCACCTCTAGATCTAGCCTGCCTCCTCGCACGCTCCCCGTACCGTAAAAGGATCCCACGACTGGGCAGCTAAAGCTCAAGAGGAGAATCGCCCTGGGCGGCTACTCACCACCTAAGCGCAGCTGCAATGTTCCAAAGTAAACACACATTCAAGCAAATGCATGGATCCTACTGGAATGTCTACATGACCAACTCGCATCCCGAGTCTCCACCGACTCTCTCTCACACTCGCTAAGCTCTCAGATGAGAATTATTGTTTTATTAAAGGGACAACCCTCCGATGTATATATATCAATTGGCCGCTCCGACGATTGATATATTAATCAAGCCAGGGACTACCCTCCGATGAATATCAATCGGGCCGCTCCGACGATTGATATTCTAGTTTGTGGACTACCCTCCGATAATTAATATTTTAGACTACCAACCATTTTCTGTGACTCATCTCATGCACTAACTCCTATAGTCCTGGGGATGTTCCAGCATACACACGCATGCTAAGTACAATTCCAATACAGTCTAATCACATGCAAATATATAAACACGAATATATTCACATAAAAATTAAATCACAAACATGTTATGTAATTATCATTTCAAACATCAAAATTAGCTCACTTGGGCTAATGATCAAACACAAGTAATTCGATTCGAATTACTTAACCAAACACATATTTTCACGAAAATACATTGCAGTCACTATTCCTAGAACAAGAAAACCCTAGGTTTACTTCGCCCAACACTCAACAATTCATCGGCTCACTTAGTGAACCCGCATTTCCCTGGCCATTTCCTACTCATCCAAATCAACGCATGATTTAAAACAAAATTTATGCTATTAAAGACCAAACATCCTCACTTGCTAAGGCTGTCATATCAGTTCAATAAATCAGAATCAATCTTGCCCCAAGCTTTAATCGATCAAACGACCGCTCAAGGCCTCAATCAACCGAAACATTTACAAAGCGCTTAAAATATAATAAACCAAGAGAGGGGAAACCCTACCTCTCGGAGTTTGAGTAAACTCCCTAAATCCGGTACCCACGCGAAGCCCTCTCCGCGTAGAGCAGTTCTCCTTCTTGTCCCGAAGACCGCCGACGGTCGGATCGCCCGTATTTCTAGAGAGAAGTGTCCTCTCTCTCTAAAAAGCTCTCAAAAATGGCTACTGGATCTCCAATTTTTGTTTCTCACGTTTTTCCTCTTGGCTTAATGAAGGAGAAGAAGCACTATTGACAATTTTATTACTTAGTGACTTAAAATCAAATTTCAAAATGACCATTATGTCCTCTCTTTCACCTAATTGATATTCCCAGACTATCCTCACGTCCATTTTCATCATTTATCTACCATACCACTTATGGCACATGAGTACGTGTTATATATGATTCAAGCATAACCAGCAAACAGCTTTCTTTACTTCAGACCCGAATCGCGATGCTCGAAAACGTGGTCAACTCCGACCGCCGTAATCATTACCAAATTTTTACGCAGCAATGATTTCATGTAGACGACCTAACGGTGAAATCCATTTCATCATCCAAGATCTAGAGAATTAATTCCGGATTTTTAACCGAAATTACAATTTTGTAATCGAAATTACGATTTTGCCCTTATTCCAGAAATTGGAATTTCTCGGGTCTTACATGGCACTATCTCGGCCATCCATTTCTATCCTCTCTCTACTCATGCAACATGTGTCACATGAGTACATTGTCACATCACATGTCTCTTAACACCGTTTTACGGCACTCGGCCAATCTTGGGTACTAAAACGTGAAATTTTACCGTTCCCGACTACCGAAATTCACGTGTTAGCTAGATTTCGTGAGACGATTCCAACGGTGAAGTCTGTTTTTTCATCCGAGATCTAGAAAATTTTTGGATTTTTTTTTACCAAAATTACCATTTTGCCATTTTTTTCGAAAATTAGAATTTTTTTTCGAGCTCCACTGTAAATCCAAATTTCATGCAAGGGGTTGGGGAGAGATTACCGGCGATACTAATGGGACCTTCGAGGAGGACTAGTGCGATTCTGACAAATTTAATAAGGTTTTGTGACGCAAGACCACGCAAGCCAGTGAAAGTGCCGTGACACCGCATGGGAGGCAACTTGGGAATGCGAGGACATGATGCGATCCACCTATCATTTCCTATTTGGGGATGAAGGTGCGTGGTCTAATATTTGGCATTAGAATATTACCAAGATAGCATGTGTTTCAAAAGGAAGGGTGGAATTTCGGACGAAATTATGTTAAGGGGGAAAGAATATAAAACCCGGGAAAAATTCAATTTTTATGAAAATGGTAAACTGTAATTCATGGAAAATCTAAAATTTTCGTAATTTCTGATGACGAAACAAAGATCACCGCTGAATTTGTCTCATGAAATCTAGCTACCTCGCCGAATTTCCTCAGCCGATTCAAGACTCGAAATTTCACATTTTCTTTGCATACCAGGTATCTGCGACACATGGTATGACCATGTGGATGCCACTTGGCACCTTGGGAGATGAACACATGGCATGATGGTCATATGGTGTAGCAAGTGACACATAACACTTGGATAAGTGGCTCATAATGAGCCATATGTCAAATGGAGAAATAAATGAAAGAAAGTCAAATGGAATAATAAAGAAAAAGAAAAAAATGAAAATTTAAAAGGGGAATAAGAGATAAGAACATGGGAGTTATGTTGGATAAGAACCAAATGAGAAAGAAAAAATGAAAGAAAAAGAGAAAATAAAGGGAAAAATAAAAAAAAAAAAAGAAGATAAAAAGTAAAAAGCGGGCCATTTTTGGGAAAAACAAAGAACGGACAATGAGTGAAGGGAGGAGAAAACGCGAGAAAGAGAGAAAGGAGAGAAAGTAGTGTGAGAAACTCTAGCTTTATAAGAATTACAAACTGACCTTAAGTTTCGTTTCTGAGCAAAGGCAAGTTGATCCACGCATCGCGAGCTACGCGTGGGTACCAAAATCTTGGAGTTTCGTCAAACTCCACGAGGTAGGGAATTTTCCTACTTAGATTATATTTAACCTAAAGGCCATTTAATGGCATGGGCGTTCTTCGAGGCCGAAACTAGCTGTGTGTTTTAGTCCCAAGATTTTTGGGACTAAATATTTGAAATTTTGGGATTAGTTCCGGGTAGTCCCAGACTATGTTGAGATTTGCCTTAATCTCACGTATGTCTTCTGCTTCACAGCTTTTGGTATCATAGTAATTTGTTGATAAATTAAAAAAATGGTTCATGACCGTGAAGGAACCGAGAGGTGCCCTATTTATGTGGGTCCAAGATTTGGGCCATTTTGTGTGTTATTGCTAGAAAATAAATAAATAACATGTTGTTGTGTGTAAAAAATCATGTTAATATGTGTTTGTGTGATGTATCAACATGGAAATTATGATGAATGAAAATTATATGTAGGAAATATAATTATCTGAAAATTATAAATATTGTGCATGTAGCATGACATAACATGAAATGGCATAAATGCATTTCATATGCACGGTAACATTGTGTCAAGTCGGGTGTGTGTGCATGGTGTTGGTTATTCACCATTCTTGGTGAATGTGTGGTGAGCTCGAAAATGGGACAACGTCCAAAATTGAGACTCACGGTTGTGTAAAACAACAATAATAATAAATCACATGTGTTTGTGTGAAGCAAGATGAGGTAGATCCTCCCCCAGGGTGAAAGACCCAAATTTTATTCTTGTTCAGACATATGTATTCCAGCATGAAAGTTCGCGAAGTGTCGACGGCTGCATAAGCCTGTAGAGACTCCCTGAAATTCGCAACCCAAATAAACACACGAGATTTGATAAAATTCAAATGAATATCGGAGGGTTGTCCACTGGGTTAAGTCATTGGGTGAAACACCAATGATCATTTTACACTTGGCATTTACATGTGAGGAGTCTACGTATTCTGCCGCATGAGGAGTCCCATCTCATGCATGACATGAAATATTCCATATAGGATTGCATTTTCTAAATGGAATGTGGTTTGATGTATGCATGCCATTGCATGTGCATTTAAAGCAGAGAGTAGCCTTGTAGGATAATTTTTCTACTGGGTGATTGCCACCCTTGGCCGTGCCCCTTAAGGTACAGGGGGGTGTATAGGAGACTCGCCTCCGACAAGGCCTGATTATGAAGGAGGCCGATGTGTGGCCTTGATATTCCTGCATGTGTAAGTATTGTATAAAGAATTGTACATTCTTTTGGGATTATTGTCTAAATAGTCAGGTATGTAATTATGGTAAGACGGCCGTGATCGGACTCTTACGGACTGTAATTAAGTGTTTTATTCTCATATTTTAGAATTAAATGTGAATGAATGAGTCCCGCTAAAGGGATGTATATTAGGGATATGAACAAATGGACCCTCAGGTCAATACTACTCAAGTGGAAACCCTAGACGGGTTATGATTATACAGCGTCAGATGTCGGGTGTAGCTCCCGAACAAAGGAGACCTTGCCCGATTTTAGTGAAAATATGGATCCCAATGAATGGGGCACAACAGTGTGATATCGGGTCACCCGAAATCCATAGGAATTCCCACGGTGGAATGGCTGTCAACTGACCCTCCGGGATTTAGGGTCACATACTTATCAATCATTTATACACAAATAAATATACAAAATAAAGTAAGTATATTTGTTTCTTTAGTTTTAAAAGGAAACTTAAAAGACAACGAGAATTAGTCAAGTATGGTAGGAAACACACTAAATAATTATATTACTTTTTAATTATTTATAATATGTATTATAATATTAATTTAAATATTAATAGTATTAGGATTAAAAAAGACTAAAAAATTACTTAATTAATAATACTAAGAAATTATAAAATATCTATTATATATATAATTATTTATTAACTATTTACCATTTATATTATAACTAAGATAAATTTTAATATGTTATTTTTTTTAATAGTATAAAATACAAAATATAAAGTATCTTTGTTTTATTCTTTTTAAAGGATAATCATTTTTTTACTTTACAAAAATAAATTAGAATAATATATATATTCAATTAGAACAGATTTTTAGAAATTTGGTTTTAGATATTATTCAATTTGAAATTATACTTCACTTTCATATTTGGTAAGTATGAAATTTGTCTTACTCATTAAGTAAGGCTACTATTATCATTGTCCATGTGCTATATATATATATATATATATATATATATATATATAGTATATATATATATATATATATATATATATATATATATTAAATTAAGATCAATTTTAATGTGTGATTATTTAACATTATAAGATATAAAATATCTTTGTTTTTATTATTTAAAAGGTAATATTATGTTACTTTATAAAAATGAATTAGAATATATATATATATATATATATATATATATATATATATATATAATTGCTTTAATTCATTATGTAAAATATTTTATTTTATTTTTCATATAAAATATTAATATATATAGATATATTGATTTTATTAATTATTTATAATATATATTATAATATTATTATAGATTAAAACTAAATAATATTTTTACATTATTTCAATAGAGAAATAGTAAATTCAAATAAGACATTTTCTCTATATTTGATATTTCATAACTTGGTATAATAGACACTCGGTTCTTCTCTTCTACTCATTCACTGTAAGAGTCTAAACTCTAACCATTGTATTCGATCGGAATTGGAGACGTCGATCGGAGTATTAATGGGATTATCTGACTATCACCTCCTTGTTGCACCACTTCTTCTTCTTCATTGATCATCTGAAATCTTGGTTTCAGATTCACAAGTTTTTTTTTTTTAGTTAGTTTGTTTGTTTGCTTTGGGAATCTCTTATTCATTTAAAAGTGAGTTTTTGATTTAGAGGTGAAAGTCATATGATGCATATTCTCTGTGAAATAACATGTATTTTGTAATTTTTGTAGAGTTAACTCGATCGAGATATCCTATTTTTTCCGATTCACTATCCAATTATTGTATCTAGTATTATACTCACTATAGTAAGTTTTTAGGCGAATATGACTCCTACTTAATCGTGATCAAATCAATCACCCTTGAACCATGTTCATGGATTCTCGGGATAAGAAATTGTTGAAGTCCTCTACAAGTCGAGACATTTGAACTCTCTCTAGTTTGAATCATACTACTGCCCAAGCTCTCTATGTAAGTATTTTAGAATACTCTCTTTAGTTAATAAAAAATAATTGTCATATGACATTTTTGTTTGATTTATTTAATTACATTTGTTCATAGTAGAAAAGGTTATAAACTTACACTGCATATTTTATTTTGTTCTTTAACGCTACTTTTTCTTAAATTTATTACACAGGACGAATGAAAGAAGTGGAACAAAAACTTGGGTACACCTTTGTTAGCTAAAGAAATTATTAAACTTATTGCTGACAATAAATTTAGAGGTTTGGATTTAAACAATTAAACCTACACAACCTTCTTCTTCAGCGACATCTAAAGCATCACATGTAGAAGCTCAACTATGCAGGATAATTGATGGTTAAATGAAAGAGTTAGAGTACTGCATGAAGAATTAGACAACCCTCATGTTGAGTTGAGTAACACATGTGATGAGTTGAAAAAGTGTCAAATTGAATTGAAAGATACATGTTGGAACTTGAGAAAATGAGCATATGAATAATGAAAAGAAGCGATGGATTATGTTGAGAAAATTTTGTTCCCTATTAATTAATGTTAATTATTAGCTATTTGAATTATTTTGTATACTTTGTTTTCTTCTATTTAGTATCTTTCATTTTATTAATTTTGTATTTCTTTATTATTCAATCATGTAATAATGACTTCTTTATTAGAATTAATTTATTAAAATATTTAATTTTATTAATTCAAAATTTCTATTTTATAAAGTTTAAATTTTTACCAAAATAACATTTGGCTTACCCAATAGCTTTGTGGTCACTCTATTCATTTAACTTGTTTTAATGGGCAAATAAGAATTCTATTTGCAACTACTTATTCCTCATCAAAATAAATAAATAACAAAACTTCATGACCACTCAAATTCTCGTTGTTGAAACTTCTGTTAATAGTGATCGCTTCTGCTTTTCTCGTAGGAATCATTTAAACTTGGGATCACAACATTCTTCGTTAAAACGTTTGAAATATGACTACTGATTTTTCACGATGGAAATAATTAACTTGAGACCATTTATTTTTCATTGCAGAAATGACCATTTGTGATCACTAAATTTAATCCTAGAAAAATTTAAAATGCATTCAAAATTTTTCATCATGAAAAATTGTAAATCATGACTACGTGTTCTTTGTCATAGAAATACGAAATTGCGACCATTTAAATTCATTGTAGAAACATTTCAAACGCGATAAAATATTTTCATCGCATAAATTAAAATTGGCAACCGGTTACTTATTGTGGTAAAAAAAATAAAATTAGTAACTAAGATGTTGGACACAAGAAGTATACATTAGCGACCAATATCATCCATCACATAAACAAATTATCAACAATAAAATCAACGAATGGTCGTAAATGAAATTCCTCAACGGACATACTGCGACGAATTTATGACCAACATTTTTTGGTTGCAAATTGTTATTTGCGACTAAAATTATCATTTATGAGACAAATAATGTAGTCATATAATAACTAATTTCTAGTAGTGATGGTACAAGTGGTACCATACAAATTAATTAATATCAATTAGTCTTGCTAATTATTGTAATTAATATTCATTGTGTTGATATGCCCCTGAAAATTTCTCAAATCACCATAATTTTCAAAACAACAAAATAAGATATCTCACATTTGTCAACTAAAACTTTCACTCAATTGATGAGTTCAAAACTTTTTTTTGTTTATTTTACCCTTATATGATTGGGAAGTGAATAGTCCTTAATTGATGTCTAACTCAAGTGGTAAAGGGGTGGTGAGACGGGTTTATAAGAGATGTGATGCCCTAAAATCCGAGGGTCGGTTGACCAACCGTCAACACATGGAAATACTCGTGGATATCGTGTGTCTCATTACCACACCGTCCAATCCCATCTACCGGGATCTGTTTATTTACATTCAATGAACATTTTATGTTATTTTCAAAACATATTACTATGGGTTTAAATACAACCTCATACAAAAGTATATTACGGAACTTGTTTGTCCAATACTTTTACAAAAAGGTTACAAAACCACAATTCGGCTTTCTTCACAATTGTGACTCCTAATGAGAATCGTCCATTGGTGTCTACTCTACACCTGAAATGTTATCCCATATAGGGTGAGCCACGCCTAGTATAGAAACTTCATACAGAGGATACTCCTCTCACCTAAGTACACATGCAATGCTAGCACTCGCATTCACATCAACCATTCCATACAGAATATACAATTATATCATGGAATTCTATATGCCATGCCATGAAATGAGATGAGACTCAATCATGTACCATGCTCCGAGTCATTACCGACTCCTATCACACACCACAATGGCCATGCTTGATAAAACCGTCATTGATGAATCGCATCTAATGATCATTTTAAAACAAAATTTCATTTTGTTTATAAACCAAAACCTTTTGGATGTCATATTCTAATGACTACTTTCTTTTACAAAATCATGTGTCTTTTGTGGGTAGCAAATTTTTTGGGTCTCACCACAGGCTTCGTACGCCTTCCTACACTTTCACGAGCTTTCACCATTGAACACACACACACACACACACACATATATATATATATAACCAAAAATACCAGGTCTTTCACCTGAGGGGGTATCTATCCCTTCTTCCTATTACTCGACACATATTTTCATGTTTCGCACATAGACTCGTCGAACTTCAGTCAACAATACCAACCCACTCATCAAATCACTAAGTATGGTGTTTGATCGCAATCATGCACTTACACCCATGAAATGCGATGTCTCAGTGCATATGCAATGCATTATGTCATTTCATATCAATTCCATGTCTCATATGTAATGAATGCCATATGGACCATTCTAGCATACAATTTATCATGTATTATGGATAATTTCCAAACATTCCATCCAATTTCCAAAATATTAAAACATATATATCAGTAAGAACAATCAAGCATGTTATCACCAAATTAAGCAATAACACTTTAAAACAATCCACAATTTCGTGACCACAAGTCGAATTCCACCGTACTCACCAAACAAGGCATAATCAGTCCTTAAACAACCGTGAACTGAACACCTTCCGCTCAAGCCACCAACCGCTTGTTAACAAAACCACCAAAAGAAGCCTGAAATTAGTACGAAATCTCGCACTCAAAATCACCCAAAATCCTGACACAACAAATAAAACAAATTTTAATTGGGTGGGCCTGGAAATCGACTATAACTGGGCTATAGTCTGATTTGGGTGATTCAAAAGCTTACATCAATTTCAATTTATGTAGCTACAATTTATACGGCTGACTCGAGTTCAAGTCCCCGCTCCCATCGGAAAATCAGTCCTAAAATTCGGCCAATGTGTAGGATCAAAATAGGGTAGCATTCCCATATTTCGAAATTTGACCAAACAGCCCCTTAGGGCAAAGACACATCCCCACAGCCCTTATGGTGGAAAATAAACCAAAGTAGGAAGAATCCCTTGCCTCGGAGTGTAGCCCCTGACTTTACTTCTGGTTCAATGAGTTCCCAATCAGCTCTAACGTTGCATTTCCTCTTTTCTCTTTCTCCCTTTTTCTCCTTCTCTCTCTCTTTCTTTCTTTCCTTTATCTCCCTTTTCTTTCTGCTCCTCCCTTTCTCTATGAATTGGCCTCCCATTTTATAGGCATGTCCATTGGCATGCATGTGGACACCTGGCTTGCCATGTGTCACACATGCATTTGCCTTTGCATGCCTTGTGACACATGCATTTGTCCTTGCCATGCCTTGTGACACATGGTTTAACGTGTCACCCGACACCGCCGCTCTCAAAAAAAGCGTGAAATTCGATCGCCCCGAAATTCACCCAAATTCACGGGTAACTAGATTCGCGAGACCTAAGTCAACGGTGGAGGTCCATTTCATCATCCGAGATCTAAAAAATTCCGTGTTTTTAGCTTGTATCGTTGTTAAGACTAAATTATATATATATATATATATATATATATATATATATATATATATATATATATATATATATATATATATATATATATATATATATACACACAAATTAATAACACTATTAGCAAAGGACTATTAGCTAATCTGCAAGAATCTAGCGCTCAAAAACTTGCTACGTACTAAATTGTATGATGCGATCAATATGCCAAACTTATGGTATCGCTTTTACTCGCTAACTATCTAATCCCCCTATAATGGCGCCAAAAACTTGTTAGCCAGATGCTTGTGTAGATGAAAAGATTGATTTGCTCTTTTTCTAAAATGTATTCATTAAAAATTGAGTTGGTCTTGATTACTGCAAGTGCACAGGTCGTATAAGTAATAAAAGTGGATATTTAAAGTCCAGATATCGTTCCCACAAGGAATGATGATAAATCAAAAGACTAACTACCCCAACTACTCAAGATCATTACTATTTGAAATCTCCTGTTACGATGATGAGATGACTAAAAAGAATTTTAATCCTAGATTCAATTCCTTCATATACATGAAAATAAATTTTAATAAAAATGGGCTTGAGAATTCACTGAGTGAGACAAAACTGGATCTAAATCAATGATTAATAATCAATTTCTACATCATATCGATTCATAGTTCAGCCATAAATTGGAAAATTGAGTTTGTCAAAGATTCAAGATAGTATAGTTTGAATTTCTCCCTTAACCATACTTTTCACTGATTAGAGGTTCATGTTCATTTCTAAAGCATGAGTCTAATCAGCTACTTGTAAAATATAACCCTCTTAATAAGATATGGGTATTTTTCCTTTTTAGTACTTCATACCCAAGTTTTAGGACTGAAGAATTCTTACCCCCATAAACAGGATATTACAAGCCTTCTCTAATTTGATTGACACCTCATCCTTCATTTCTGATAAAAATTTCCATCACCTTGATTAGATCTTTGCTAACACTGGATCAGAATCAAGTCAATAGAAATAGAAGAAACCTTTGAGAGATTAAACTGATACTTCATTAAACTATCATCAACTACGAGAAAGTTGGTGCTCTATCTGAGTACGTAACTCATCAAAGTTCATTAGTTCCAGAGTATTAGTCTACCATACCCACAAAGAACCGCTCTATACTCTGAGGATTCTCCATCTTCATGTCACAAAGGGCCTCCCGCAAATCAAAGTAAGATGCGTGACTATTGGTACACAAGACTAGTATTAGGAACAAATAAATTCAAAAAAATACTAATCAAATAAATTCAAGAATTCTAATTAAGGCGTTCCACCTTGTGCATAAAAATGACTACCATCATTGATCCATTTCTAGAGAGCTCAAATTTTCAAAACTAGTTCACTCATATCAATGACTAAATAATCAGGAAAATTCAATGAAATCATAAGCGAACTAAAATAAATGAACTCTAGAAACTTTCCATCCTCCATTTAAATCAGATAGTAATGAGAAAGATGATTTTATAAATAAATTTGAGCTCTAAGTTGCACTTCAGTTCAATACTTAAATCCAGAAATCTAAAAGAATACCAACTAAAATCTACATTGAAACTTTATTGAAACTAACTCTACTAAAAAGAAAAATAAAATATACAAGAGTCTTCAACTACCTAGACGTCCTGGAGTTGCGGAAGCTGGGCACAATGCCCTAGATGCGCCCATTTGATGTAGACCTCCAATGTCACGCACTTCATTAATTTTCATGGATCCTCAAATTCGCCCAATTAGTCGCCTGGCCGCTGGCAGAGTTTCTAGTCTTTGTCGCTGGCCTCTATCGTAGCATGTAGTCTTCTGTCGCGACCTGTTCTCTAAGCTCTTTCTTGGATTATGTCGCGACAGACTTTGATAATGTCACGACAAAATTTTTGTGTAGCAATCTTGTTCTTGTCGCAACAGGAATGCCTTGTGTCGCGACACCAAACCTGTTTTCAACCAGCTTCTCATGTCCTTCTACTTCTGGAATCTGTCGCGACATAATTTTCCTTATTGCTACAAACATTTTCCTTTTCAACCTGTCAACTCGACAGAGTTTTCTCTGTCACGACAGGATTTATTTGAGTCCCTAGCAATTTCTATCATGACAGGAAACTCCTTAGTCGCGACAAACTTTTCTTCTCTGATTCTTGTCGCTTGCTGAGCTGTTTGTTGCAACATAGAAATATTTGTTACGACACGCTTGACTTGGCTAATCTTAGTTCTCCTTCAATTTCTGTCGCGACCTAATTTTATTCCGTCGAGACAGAATTCTATCATTCCATAGCTTTTATTGTCGCGACATAAAATTTCTTTGTTGCGATATGAATTCTGCCTTTAATTCTTTACTATGTCGCAACATAAATTTCTTTGTCACCATTCTTCTTATGTTACTCTTTAACTCCTTGTCATGACAAAGAATTCACCTCCTTCATATTTTGTTTGTCACGACAGAATTTTGTTGCTCCTTGTTGTGAATTTCCGGTTGTTATGTCGCGCGTGATTTTCTTTCATATGGCGTAAATTCCTCCTCGAGTCGGGCTTCGATGTTGAAAACTTTGTCGCATCATAAAAACACTTATCTCAAATTTAACTCAGGTTATATTCTTTGCCATTTTCATATGGCTGTATATTGCCTTATACATGGCTGCAGTTCATATGTTAATCTCTTCAACCTTTATGTTGCGACAGAGAAATATTGTCACGACACAGCTTCTTTGCTATTTGTCTTGATCATTGTCGCGATAGAGTTAAGGATTGTCACGAAAGCCTTCTTTTCATTCTTTTTTAGCAATGTCGTGACATAGAACTTTATGTTGCGACAAAGATTCTATTTATGCCTGAAGTTTAGCTTGGACTTTGTTGCGATATAATTTTGGTCATACATAGTTCTGGGCTCGTTAAATTGTGTCACGACATACAAAAAATCTATGTCGCGATAGAGACTACTTCATTTTCCAATTTTTGATTCTTTTCTTCTTGTTTTCTCTCATTTTTCAATTAACAACTACAAAACACAAAGTTGGTGAATTTTCCATAATTTAGCATGAAAATAGATATGAAACTATTAAAAACATGCTAGAAAAATGGATTAAAAATAGATGAGTTTAAGACTCATCAATCATAGTGGCAAGTTCACCGTGTCATTTCATTTTTGAAACGTTCAAATTTACTCCTCGGTTTTACGCTCTTTCCCCTTAAAAGAATTTCGTCCCAAAATTCACTCATATACATACAATCACATGCATATGCTACAGTCATTCATTTTTTTTTTCAAATGACTAAACAACTTACCTTCATCTTCGAATAAGGAAGGATAAGTGGCACGCGTCGTGTCCTCGTGTTCCCATGTTGCCTCCTTCACTCCTCGGTGCTGCCATAACACCTTTACTAGCCTCACAATCTTGCGTCGCAAAACCTGATTCCGACTATCCATAATACACATAGGTCCCTCCTCAAAGGTCCCATCTACATCAATAATGAGCTCACCCCAATCCACTACATGAGTCAGATCTGGAGTGTACTTCTAGAGCATAGAGACATGGAATACCGCATGAACACCCGATAAACTTGGTGGTAACGCCAACCGGTACGCAACTGTACCCACCCTCTCGAGTACCTCGAAGGGTCTAATATACCTTGGCGATAGCTTTCCCCGCTTATCGAATTTGACCACTCCCCTCTTAGGCATCACCTTCAAGAAGACATGATCACCAACCTCAAACTCCTGCAGGTTGCAACCGCTTGTCAGCCGAGCCTTCCACCCGCCTCCGAGCCATGCAGAGAAGACGCTTCCGTATCAAGTCCACCTTTTTACAGGTGTCCTTTTACCAAATTCTGCACCTATATGGATTTCTCTCACACCTCCGTCCAATGTATCGAAGATTGACACGGCCTCCCATAAGGCCTCATAGGGTGCCATCTGTATACTCGCTTAATAACTGTTGTTGTAGGCGAATTCTACTAAGGGTAAATGCTCTTCCTAGCTACCCTTAAGATCCAGGAGGCATGGCCGTAGCATGTCCTCTAACATTTGGATGGTCCTCTCTGACAAACCGTTCGTCTGGGGATGAAAAGTGGTGCTCATCATCAACTGTGTCCCCATGGCTCTCTGGAAACTCTCATAAAAATGAGTCTTAAAACTAGGATCTCGGTCCGATATTATAGAGACTAACACTCCATGCAACCAGATAATCTCTTGTATGTATAATCTATAGAATTTCTCTAAAGTGAAGGTCATCCGTACAGCTAGAAAGTGTGCAGACTTTGTGAGCTGGTCCATGATCACCCATACTGCGTCATGCCCTCGCGATGTTCGTGGCAAGTGAGTCACAAAATCCATAATGACATGCTCCCACTTCTACTCTGCTACCTCCAATGGGAGTAACCCTACAGACCTATGGTGTTCAGCTTTTACCTGCTGACACGTGAGACAACGACAAACAAAATCCTCAACTTGCTTCTTCATTCCACTCCAGTAATACTGGCGATGAAGATCATGGTACATCTGCGAGATAATGGGGTTAGAAATAGGTGTCACCCAGATTCCCACCCAAATCTTGCTGCAGGCATGTCACAAAGATTTCACCAGGAATGATCCATCGTCGTGCAATTGAATGTCTATCCCGGCGGATGTGACCTCCCACTGATCCCACTTGCGGTGAGGCACATTTCAACCCCAATCATTGCCCGATCCCGACACAGGATTACCCAGATACTCAGAGACATCAATTCTGGGAAGCCATATCAGCCAATACTCCCTGTGACTTCCGACTGAGCGCATCAGCCACCACATTTTCCTTACCGGGATGGTAATGCAAAGTGAACTCATAATCCTCCAAATACTTCATCCACATGCGTTGCCTCATATTAAGGTCCCACTAGGTAAAGATGTATTTCAGACTTTTGTGGTCCGAAAATGCCTCGAATTGCTCACCATACAGGTAGTGGCACAAAATCTTTAAGGCAAAGACAATGGCCGCCAATTCCGTATTATGTGTGGGGTAACTTCGCTCATGATTCTTTAACTGCCGAGAACAATAAGCCATAACCCTTACGGACTACATTAAAACACATCCCAATCCATCCTTCAAGGCATCACAATACACTGTGTACCTCTATCCTCTGGTCCGGACTATCGTATCAGAGTCGAAGTAAGCCTCCCTTTCGCCCCTCGGAATGCTATCTCGTACAAAGTCATTCCACTAAACTTAACCCATTTCGGTCAACCCCATCATGTGTAGCTAGTCGGAGAAGTCCCTCGACAAATCTCCCGTAGTACCCCCGCCAATCCCAATAAATCGTATATCTCGAAGATCGACCTCGCTTCTCCCAACTCATAACTGCCTCTACCTCAGTCAACTCCGATACACTGCCGAGCATCACGTGCCCCAAGAACCTTTACTCAATGGGGCCGTAATCCGGCACCACCGAACTCGCATACAACCGATGTTCTCTCATGGCCTAGAGAACAATCCTCAAATGATCCTCATGCTCCTGATTACTACCCAAAAAGTGTTGTTTTGTGCCCTATTTATTACAGGTTTTGAGTATTTTTTGTGTATTAATAAGCCAAATTAACTCGGTTGGCACATTAAGGTCTTAGCTTTACTACTAATCACATTTTGTGGCAAATTTTATAGTTTTCACAAGCTATTCATGCCAAGTTGACTAAGTTAGTTTAAAGACAAAGAAGTTGTTGAATTCGTAGTCGTAGTTTAGAAACTGTAAGAAAAAGAGGAGCGTAAATAATAAATACAAAGATAGCCTCAAGAAACCCAGTTGTATTTCGCAGTAATTTCATAGTTGCGAAATTTCGTAGGGCTGTGAATTTTCGCAATCCTACGAATTTTGTTCCCACTTTTTGAGTTTTTGACTTGTTTTGTACATTTCTTGTTTTTCCTAAATTGCCCTTAATGTAATAGTGGATAGTTTATATATTTTTATAATTTTTCATGGCTGGGGCAGTATATAAGCTCCGGTTGCACTGTAACAGGGGACCTTCTTGATCATTAATATAGTTTTCTAAGTGGGAACTTTGCCGCCTCTTTCATTTTCTCTCATTTTCCCTCACGTTCTCTCATTTTCTCTCTAGCCAAACACCCTATGAGGATGACAACTCGTAGGATGAGGGCTAAACCCCTTCTTGCAGAAGGAGGGCCACTAGCAAGGATCCGTGTAACAGCGGTTCTCATGTCCTCAACGTAGGTATTTATTGTCATTTATGTGTCTCCTTCCAACCTCAGGTTCAAATCCCTTAGATGCATCTTGAATGACCTGTACTTGGCAATCTTTTAGGGTTTAGTGGATGCTTATTATTAGATCCATTGAGATTCACTAGTTACCATTTATTAGTTACTGTAAGGTGGGTCAAGGAGATAGGTTTTCACTACCTAAGACCATTAATGTTCAATAAATGCCATATTTCAAAAGGAAAATTACTAAGGGTCCAGTTTTTATAGCCAAATGAAGATCCGGTTCGGGAAATGACTATATGTCATTCTCCCCAACGCGGTGAAAAAGTGGCTTCCAGAACCTTAGTTACCTTTTAGACCTAATATGTGACGCCCACCTCTACGGTGCTGCGAGGGTGTCATTTTTTTTCTCCTATTTACTATAAACTTATAAACTTTAAGCTTGTTCATTCATATAATGTTAAAACATTTAACTTGTACTATCTTAGTTACGGACATAAATATATACACAAGCTCCATATATGGAAGTGTTCAACATTTACATATTTACATTGTTTATATCAAACAAAATTACATATACAAATGCACTAAAAAGGTCTTCCATAAGTACCTAGTGATGCGTGGCCTCAATTTCAGCCGTGGATTGTCCTCACAGCCCTCTGGGCTTTCCTTCGTACCCGCACCTGATGAAAACACCTCGTGCTGTTTTACGCTTAGTGGGAATAAATACATATGAACACCAGAAAATGATCATCACACTTCTATACACATGCATATACTTATGGCAAATATATCATTTACATATATTTATCCATTTCTCATATCTATTTTTTCATAACATGTTTCATTCTTATCATATTTCATATACTTTTCATGTCATCTTTCACTTTACTTCTTTGCTCTTGTAACTCGTATTATATCATCGCATAGCAAAGGTTGTGCTTCCTATATATTCATGTTTATATATACTTATAATTTTCTTTTATTTTTCATGCCTGCAAAAACCTTAGAAGCGGATACGGGAAATAAATGTATGTACTGAAGGTTTAATACCGTACGAGATGCTGATCTCTATCTCGTATGTATCAAGGTACTGAGCATTGTATGAGACAATGATCTCTATCTGTATGACCCAAACAGGGCCGCTATAATGATCAAAATGGGATCTATGTCATCGACCCAAACGGCCTCGAGTATCTGTAGTAAACTCGGGAGGTTATAAAAGAACTATCCCTATAGCATGCCTATCTATCCAACTACCCGCTTTTAAGGTGCAATCATTTTTATTATGTTTTCTAACAATCTTTTCGTATTAGAAAAGATATCTCATATACATGAACATCACGATATCATGTATACTTATAGAGATATTCATTTTCAAATAATCTCTTATAAACATTTAACTCGTACTTTTTCTCATGTTACAATTATATATGTATTATCTTTTAACTTTCATAACATATGTTATCATAATTATATTACTATGATGCATTATTTAATATAACAATACATTTATATAACCTTTATACAATTTTAGTTTCTATAACCAATTCTTCCTGAACAGTTCTAGGCAGCTCCTAAGTCCATTTTCGACTACAATTTTGACCCTACTTTCTTCATGAAAGTTATTCTAATGTTCAGTTTCTACAAATTTTAATCACTCCTATTCGACCCGTATAACTCAAGTTATGATTTAAACAACCGGAATTACTCCAGTTCATTGGACTGTTTTGAGAAAGATTTCAGGGACCGAATTGTTCCCTTACTTTGACGAATTTTATAGGTACAATGGGGTCCAAATTTGGATATACTTATTTCAGGAAGATTTGTTTTCCTAGAAGTCTAGTTTACCCAGAAATTTGAATCAATTAAATTGATGAATGAGTTAAACGAACTTATGGTTTAAAATACCAAAACTCCAGTCCTAACCCAAACTCCATCACTGACTCGAAACAGAGCATCACTTTGACGAATTTTCTGGGTCCCATGGAGTCCAAATTTGGATATAATTATTTCAGGAATATTTCTTCTCCTAGAAGTCTAGTTTATCCAAAAATTTGAATCACTCAATTTGGATGAGTGATGACAAAGTTATGGCCAAACAAACATATTGGAAAAACTACAGCATCTCCCCTAAAAACCCAACATTTTCTATGCAAATCTTTCCCTCTATTGAGGACCACAACCAAAACCAACAAGGATTTACACAAACAAAGGAGAGCCCCAAACCTCCAAACAAGTATCCATAAATAAAATCCATACAAACAAGTCCATACAAATCTCATACAAGTTTCATACTATAATCCATAGAAAACCATACAAATCCATACCTTTGATCTCTTGTCTCCTTCCTTCTTTCTTCTTCTTTTTCTTCTTCTTTCCTCTCCTTCTTCTTCTTCTCCCTTATCCCACCTACGAGCTCTCCCTTCATATACCAAAATGATATTTTGATTTCCAAAAAATAAGGCCATGTTCGCCTTTTACATTTTTGCCTTCTTTCCATTTTTTCATTTAAGTCCTCATTTTCCATCTAATTGCAATCTTTACTTATCTTATTTTTCACTTTAGCATATATTCTTATTAAATTATGACCTGGTCCTAAATTGGTAAATGACCACTACCTTGTCTTTTTGTAGAAATTCTAGTTTTCGTTTATTTTATTTTTAGTCTTATTTTATTCTAAAAATATACATTTGCATTTTTATTATACCTAAAACATGTTATAAACTGCCAAGGTATAATTCGGGGGTATTGACAATCCCAAAGAGCCTAATGCTTCAAGGAGCTTTATATTTTGCTTCACTTTATTTCCGCCAACCATCAAACCCCGTTTTTATCAAACCTAAAATCCAAAATAAATTCACCGGGCCAACTCCACGCAAGTCATTTCCAGGCGAAGAAAACCATCCCCGGTTCGACCCTGTGAGCCACTACACCGCAAAGAGCTCATGCTACAACAATAGGAGGAATTAGGTACAAATATTGTCGATTGATACCCTCCGTGCCACGAATCAAATGGGCACCGCTGTCGAGATGGTGCCCAGTGGAAACACGGACTATCGAACACTTGTGATAATCATCACAAGTATCGTGAATTTTTCTTAATCTCATTCTTTAGCGCTAATCGTTAGGTTAATTCAATTAGTTTTACTACCCATATACATCTTTCTTTTTAAATTTAATAATAACCCTCATGGTAGCTTTGTTTTGTTTCATTGTGTGCCAGGTTTCATTGTAGGTTTATGTTCCAGTGGGATAGGAATACAATAGGCAAGTTAGTGAGAACCAGTATTCCATAGGAACAAGGTTGTGAATTGAACCTAGACAATGACCAAATGGAGCCCCCACTAGAGGAACAGCAAAGCAAACAGGGAGTACAGAGGAATCCCAATGCATATAGGTCCATGAGGGACCACATACATCCCCAAGATCGACCGCACTACGATTGAGGCCTCCCGCAGATAAGACATGATTGTCGACCCCAAGATCAGGCCTCTACTCCCCACTTTCATGGTATGGAGAGTGAGAACCCCTATTCACACATCCAGGAATTTGAGGAAGTCTGCAATACCTTCAAGAGGATGCTTCCAATATGGACCTGATGAGGCTGAAATTTTTTCCTCTGACTTTAAAGGATAAGGCCAAGATTTGGCTCAACTCTCTGAGACCGAGGACCATTCGGAATTGGACGAAAATGTAGGCTGAGTTCATAAAGAAAATTTTCTCCACACACAAAACTAATAGTCTGAAGAGGCAAATCTACACTTTCGCAACCCACGAAAATGAAAAGTTCTACTAATGCTGGGAAAGATATTTGGAAACCATTAATGCCTGTCCTCACCATGGATGACACATGGATGCTACTAGTCAATCATTTTTATGATGGAATGTCCCCTGCTATGAAACAATTATTAGAGACTATGTGTGAAGGGGACTTCTTGAGCAAGAATTCGGAAGAAGCCATGGACTCTAACTATGGCAATATCAAAGCTTGGGATGAACCAAAACTCAAGAGAAGTGTAGATGACGAGACCTACAACTCAAGCCTGAGGAGAAGTATGTACTTCACTGAGGACATGGAAATGAAGGCAAAGCCATCCACCTTAACAAGAAGTCGAGGAGCTATCGAGAAATCAACATGAGGTGCGAAAGTGAGTTGAGACACCTGCGGCCCAATCAACCCGCTTTCAATTGGCTACCATCGAGCACCAAGGGAGAGTTATCACAGTTTGAACTCGTCCTTCCAATGAGGGATATGATAGTTGAACAAGCCAATGTTGTGGGTCAATAAAAACCACCAACCAATGCCCCATACAACAACACATACAATCCTAATTGGAGGAACCATCCTAACCTTTCCTGGAAACCAAAGCCTCCACCATATATACCTCTACTCGCACAAATAGAACAAAGATGGTATTCCTCATCCTAAACACAAATTTATCACTATCATCATCTCCAGTTGAGGAGGCTATAATGAACTTGAGTAAAGTAGTGGGTAATTTTGTAGAGGAGCGTATATACCAATGTGCGCTTGATCACTGTGTAGAAGAGCAGAAATGTTGAATGTCCAAGCTAACCGTAGAATCAACATCAGGAAAGAACTTTGAACAAGAAGATTGAGAACCTGTAGTTTGATATTGCCCAAATATTTGATAACCCGCAGTATTCAATTTCTAGGTTGACTAACCAGCAACAAGTGCAGGAAAAAGGAAAATTTCCTTCCTAGACACAGCCTAATCCCAGGGGAGTGCATGAATTAAGCTCTTCTAGTGAACCAACTCCCAGGATAAATGAGGTCAAGGTAGTTATCACTTTGAGGAGTGGTAAGAAGGTTACAAACTAAAGGCCCAACAAAGAAAGGAAGACATAGAAGAAAAGGAAGTCGAACCCGAGAAATTGAGATCAAAGATGATGCAAAGGAAAAAGAGCACACCTCCACATTTTCTCAAGCTTATAAAAGGAAAGAAGAAAGTTAATAACTAGCCGAATTCTAAGTGCTATGCAAAGGCTGGTCAAGATCCCTTTGTTAGACATGATTAAACAAGTTCCTACATATGCCAAATTCTTAAAGAACTTGTGCACATTGAAGAGAGGGTTGAATGTTGATAAGAAGGCCTTCCTGATAGAACAAGTCAGTGCCATTATTCAATGCAAAACCCCGCGGCACAAAACCCGGCCGGTCCAACCATCTCTGGGTGAGTGGGACTTGTGTGGGAGAAGGCTCTATTAGACTTAAAATAGTATCAACTCCGCTACCCTATTCAGCTGCCACCGGTTTGGGAGAGTTGAATTAATACCATTAAGACCGTCCCTGGGTGATGTGTCCATAAAATTCCAAAAGGAATCGGTCGAGGATGTTTTGGATACGTGTGATAAATCTCTACTATCCCGTAGATTTTGTTGTTCTCGACACGGAACCGCAGCGCTGGGAGCCAATCTATGTACCTATTTTCTTTATTCTTGAAGATTCATTCTCGCCACCTCCAATGCGATCATCAACTCCGCCTAAATGGAGTTATGCAAACTTACATTCGGGAAATATGACTTGAACTCAACATTTTCCACTGAAAGCAAAAAGCATATGCATGTATTGGAAGAAGGTCCAGAAGAAGTATGCTTGATTGACACTATTCTAGAGGAGCAAGCTGAGCAGCAGCAGTTACAGGATGTGCTGATTGAGGAGCTGGCAGATTTTCATGAAGAACTGCAGGAAACCCAAGAGTTGTGTGCTGTACATGGGCCATGGAGAAAAGATGAAGAAATTCTGCCCCTACTAACTGAAGAAAAGACCATTGAGCCTCAGAAGTTGGACCTCAAGCCTCTACTTGTGGAATTAAAATATGTATATTTAGAAGAGGAGGACCAATGCCCAGTTGTAATCTCTTCACTGCTCAATGCTTCATAAGAAAACAAATATCGATGTCCTCAAGAAGAACAAAGGTGCTATCATGGAAAATCTCTGATTTAAAGGGGATCAGCCCCTTGGTTTGCACCCATCACATCTACTTAGAAGAGGAAGCCAAACTAGTAATACAACCGTAGAGGAGATTGAATCCTCACATGCAAGAAGTGGTTCATGCAGAAGTTCTCAAGTTGCTACAAGTCGGCATCATTTACCCCATATCCGATAGCACCTAGGTGAGTCCAACTCAGGTAGTGCCAAAAAAATCAAGGGTGACCACTGTGCGCAATGAAAAAGGAGAAGAGGTGCCCACTCGCTGATTACTACCCAAATAATGCTATTTTACACCCTTATTAATACAGGTTTTGAGCACTTTTTGTGTAGTAATCTCCCTAATTAATCCAATTGGCATGTTAAGGACCTAGCAAGGTTACTAATCAAATTTTGTGGCAAGTTTTGTTGTTTTTGCAGGCTATTTATGCCAGAGTTTTTGAATCAGCTCAACCATGGAGAAGCCAAGTTGAATTAAGAGCTGTAGTTTAGAAACCAAAAGAAGAGAGCTTTACGAAATCTCAAGTAGGTCATAAAATTTCGCAAAGGTCAGAAAATTCCTCGTGTACCTAATCGCACTTTCGCAATCACTGTGAATTTGCCATTTCCTGCCACTATTGCTACTTTTGACTTTTTGACTTTATCACTTTTTGGTTTTCTTCCCTATTCGGCCCCCTTGTACAAGATTTGTTTCTGGGTTTTTCGCATTTTGTAAAGGGCTCGCTATAACTCGACAAGACAATCGTAAACGATCATCTTCTTCACTAATAAAGCTGGCGCCTAACCCAGACATTTCCCGCGCCCTCATTTTCTTTCCACTTTATCATTAGCCAACACTTTTCGAGGATGAGACAACTCTGAGGACGAGCGGCTGTGAAACCCTTCCTCCTCAAGAAGAAGGGGTCACAGGTGAAGGATCCTAAGGCAACTAAGAGGTTCCCTCGTTTTTCACGCGGTATCCACCGCCAAGTATTGTTCTCCTTTTACTTGTGCTTCGATCCCTTTGAGTCACTCAATGGTTACTTTAAGTAGTTTTCTCGCTCATTGGATGCTTAATGTTAGATCCATCGATGTTCATTAGTTATCATTTCATGAGCCATTGTAAGGTGAGTTAAGGTGACTTCAGGTTTTAACAATCGAGAGCACCAATGGCCATGGATTCCATTTTTCAAAGGATAGTTATTAAGGGTAATTTTATAGTTAATGAAGACTGGTTGGGAAATGATTCATGTGTCATTCTCCCTAATGCTGCAGAAAGCGATTCCTTATAACCCTCTGTTCTAGAACTAACCCCGCTGACTCCAACACTTTAAGGAGCCCTCTTTACATTTTATCTCGTTTTATTTTTCAGTTTCTAAACATATTAATCCCACTGTTTTATCAAACCTAAAATCTAAAATTCACCATTTCAACCTCACTATAAGTCATTAAAGAAATTCCAGCCCCGTGTCTCGACCCTGTGAGCCACTATACCGCAAAGAGCGCCATGCTACAATAATAGGAGGAATTAGTTTATACTCTGTTACTTCGACCACCCCGTGGCACCTGAGGCGGTCCTGAATCAACAAAATTTGTAAACCTAATTCCTCCCATTACTATAATCTAGCTATCATAAAGATAAGCTGCCTAGGTCGAATCACAGGATGGGTTTTCTTCGTAGGTGACTTATGTGCTAGTTCAAAATGGTGAATTCATTTTGGATTTGGGGCTTTTGTAAAAACATTGGATTTTGATGGTGGAAAACGGAAAATAAAGTGAGGTGAAATATAAAAGAGAACTCCTTGAAGCATCAGGTTACTGGGTTTGGCATCCAAGGGTGACTGAGGGGTTCTCGGGTCCATTTCCTTGTTTTGGGGAGAATGACCTATAGTCATTTCCCGAACCGGATCTTCATTTAGCTATAAAACCTAAACCCTAACAATTTATTGAGCATTAACGCTCTCAGACAATGAAAACCTAACTCCTTAACCCATCTTACAGTGACTAATAAGTGGCAACTAACGAATCTCAGTGGATCTAGCAATAAGCATCCACTGAACCCAAAAGATTGCTGGGCAATCGATCATTCAAGGTGTATCAAAGGGGTTTGAACCTAGTGTGAAAAATAGAGACATAAATGTCAATAAATGCAGCGTTAAAAACATGAGAACCCTTAGTTACCTTAGATCCGTAGCCCAGTAGCCCTCCTTTTCAAGGATAGAGGGGGTTTAGCCACTCATCCTCTGAGTTACCATCCTCAGAGGGTGTTTGGCAACCCAGAAAGTGAGAGAAACTGAGAGAAACTCGGAGAAGCGGGAAAAATTCCCGTCCAGAAAAATGTATTGACTATCCCCCTTAGTTACAATGTAGCAGGAGCTTATATACTCGCCTCAAATGCATGTAGAAATTACAAAAATATATCAACTATCTACTATTACATTAAGGGTAATTTAGGAAAATCACAAAAGTTGGCTCAACAAAAGTCAAATCGAGGACAAAAGTGGGACAACTGAAGACTACTTAAACCTTTTATGCTCTTTATGTTCGCTTCTAAATTTAAACCGCTGTACTCGAATTCAACTTGCCTTCTTCGTATAGAGCTTACTTAATCAACTTGAGATGAAAAGCTTGTGAAAAACTATAAAATTTTCCACAAAATATGATTAGTAGTAAGCTTAGGACCTTTAATGTGCCAAACTGGTTAATTAAGGCGATTAGTACAAAAAAGTACTCAAAATAGTGGTTCAAAATAGCACTATTCGGGTACTAATCATTTCACCGATTACTACTGCTAATCCCTTTAGCAATGAAAGAAAGAGAAAGAAAAGAAAACACATCAAAATTATGTTCACAAAAATGGCTTTTCAAAAGAATGAATGAGCAATGCCCAACCTTCAATAAGAATCACCAAAACCCCGCCAAAACCCTCTCGAGTGAATGCCATACGTAATCAAGCCAAAAGAGTTTCCTTTTTATCTACGTAATCAACCCAGAACTTCCACCGAAACCTGGCAGCCAGGTATGATCGCCAACTAGTCAAACCGTGCTCTCCCCCTTAACTCCACAAGGCTAAACCCAGCAACCAACCAACCTAAATGATCAAGACCCACTCTTGTTTCACTACTTCTTCACGCTGTGGTGCAAAGTATCGAGGCATCGACTCACATGTCCAAGTAGCGTGGATCCACCAATGACTCCCAACAATTAAGGCCAGTGTGGCATCAAGTCATAAGGATTTTTCAACTATTAAACTCTTTCAAATGCTTCACCTCGAATTCTAATGAATTCGAAACTCCAGCACCTACAACTTACTAAGCTTTGTCTATTCACACCGTGTAGCGAGCACAAAGCTCTGACTCCCCAACCGCTGGTTTAAGGCACCAGCTTTAAAGACTTTCGGGCTATATACCCCTTCAGGTACCGTGCTCTAAGCCTAAGGCAAGTGTCATGATTTTTCTTTCTTTCTTTCCTTTTTCTTTTTCTTTTTGAAAGACTCATTGGTCTTTTTATTCAAGGGTCCCAACCTATTAAAGGTGGTCAGAAGAACAAGGCTGGGCCTTTGCAGGGTTTAGGAGGCTAGGCAACTTTTCAGCTTATTGTTGAAACCTGATGTGCACAGTGTGTGGCTAGTTAGAGGTGGAAGAGAAAGGTTGAAAACAATAAGAATTCAATTGATCATCGACTCAACTGAGCATGGAACCAGTTTAGTGTCAACAAAAATGGACAATGTTTCAATTTTTCAATCTGCAAGCTAGGCAAAACACAAATAAAATGGGTGCAATTTTAAATCAAACTCGTAAGGGATGTGTATATAAGGATATTAAAATATGACTGTATTTTTCAGCTTTACAAAAAGAAACCAACAGCTCCACAAAAAGAGATTAACAACAAGCCACTAAACAACACAAAATGCGCTTGCTCAAAATAGTGGTAAAAACATAAATGTAAAAGCCACTTCCTTCGCTAACTCTCCCCCTAACCAAATGGCACATCATTCTCAGCTGGCCTTGATTGAAAGTCAGGAAGGAAGTTCTACCTCAAGATCTTTGCAACCGTGGGATGTGTCATCCTCATCTCGGGGCAGCCGAGGAGCCGCTGATGAAGTCGAGGGGTATCTATTGGCCGTTGTCGCCGCAAGGTGCCGGCCGCAGGGTGCCGATGAGTAGGCCACCCGCTCGGGCCGGAGGGTGAGCCGAAGAGGCCCGGGCAGCACCGATGGAGAGATCTGAGGAGGCCAGCGACTCCGAACCGCACGAGGATCGCGCTTGTTCCGTGAGAGCATACCGCGGGCCCGAGCAACGACGCCCCGCGCGTGTCATCCCCGCCGCTAAAGCCCCGGCCGCGCCGCAAAGATGCCGGGACGTTGACTCCAAATTTTCGCGGCCATCTATTGATCATGCCATTTCTTCAATTTGTCTTTTTCAATATTTGAGTTCAAGTAGGCATCATTTCTCAGCTCTTCTAGCTCATTGATATCAAGTAACCTCTTGAGGCCTACTCTTCCCAAGTCCGTGTTTAGCTGGATTGCCCACTATGCCTTATATTCAATCTATCATGTGATTATGCTTCACATGATTGTGCGATAAGGACATACCTGTGGATTGTCTTGAAGGTTGTCCTGTATGCCCACAGTGAATCTAGCAGTTTGAGAGACCAATCTCTCCTGTTGGAGTTCACCACATTCATCAATATAGTCTTGATTTCCCTATTGGCAAGCACAACTTGACCACTAGTCTGAGGATGGTAAGGGGTGGCTAGTTTGTGTTTTACACCATATTTAGCTAGGAGGTTTTCAAAAGGTTTATTGCAAAAGTGTGAACCCCCATCACTAATTGTGGCCTTTGGAACCCCAAATCTTGAAAAGATGTTTTCCTTCAAGAATTTCAATACTACCTTGTGGTCTGCTGCTTTGGATGGAACTGCTTCAACCCACTTAGACACATAGTCAACCCCCACCAATATGTATGTGTATCCAAAAGAAGTGTGAAATGGCCCTATAAAGTTGATGCCCGAGACATCGTCAAATCAACCACCAAAATCAAGCTTGTGAGGCATCATGAAGGCGAAGATCTTCCCTAGTTCGCATTCGTCATCCACGACATACCAGGGGCATCCTCGAAGAGGAAGGCCAATAAAATCCAGATTGAGCACTCACGGCGCCTCCGAAGCAAATGACCCTCCACATGCATTTTCATGGCAAAGGATTGAGTATTCCCTCGTTGCTCTTCCTCATGCACACATCTTCTAATTATTCGATCAAGATAATATTCGAATAGGAATGACTTTTCCAATAGCTCCGAATGAATTTGCAAAGAAGAACTTCTCATTCTATGCCTTCCTAATTAACCGTATTTCTCCCGTTGCCAAGAAATTGGCAATGTGAGCATACCATGGGCATTTTCCACTAAGAAGCAGTGACTTCAGAAACTCATCATCGACTGAGGTCAGGTGCTAAGGTACTACAGGTTAGTCTCGAAAGGTGATCCGCCACAACATTCTTACTCCCTTTTTATCTTTTGATCTATAGGTTGAATTCTTGGAGCAGGAGGACCCATCTAATGAATCTAGCCCCGAATTCGCTGCAAGGAGGTACTTCAAAGTCGAATGATCTGTGAAAAATTACACATGATGTTCGACCCCACCCAAGTACGCACGAAATTTATCCAAGGTATAATCACCGCCAATGTACTTCTTTATCCGTGGTAGCATAGTTCCTATGTGCTTCATTTAAAGTGTTGTCAGATAGTGTAATTACATAAGGTTTCCCATCTTCTCTCTGCCCGAGAACTACTCCTATAACAAGATCACTCGCATCGCACATAACCTGAAAAAGGTAACTGCCAATTGGGGGCCCTCACTATTAGTGTAGTGGTTAAGTAGGATTTGAGCTCCTCGAAGCTTCTTTGGCAGTCTCCATCCCAGGAAAATTTGGCATCCTTTTCCAGCAGCTTATAAAGAGGTTTACCAATTTTCGAGAAATCCTTGATGAACCTCCTATAGAAGCCTGCATGCCCAAGACATTGTCTCATAGTTTTCACATTTGTGGGGGAAGGAAGTTTGGAAATCAACTCCAATTTTGCCTTGTCTACCTTAATTCCCTTGTTGGATATGATATGTCCCAACACAATCCCCCGTTTGGTCATAAAATGGCATTTTTCCTGGGCCACCAAAAATTTTCTCAATGCACCTGCAGCATGTCTGGGTTTATCAAGCATTCTTCAAAACTACCCCCATATACCGTGGTGCCATCCATGTAGACCTCTATCGCGCCTCCACCATGTCACTAAAAATACCGAGCATGCATATGTGGAATGTAGCAGAGCATCAGATGTAGTAATCAAGGCACTTTTCCTGTAAGCATAAGTCTCAAATGGACAGTGAAGGTAGTCTTCTTTGGTCTTCAACTCGAGATTTCTATCCGGGAAGCAGCCCGAATAGCCATCCAAAAGCAAGAGAAGGTGCTCTATAAATTCTCAAGGAGCCGATCCATAAAAGGTAATGGGAAATGATCTTTTCTTGTCACTTCATTCAGCCTCCTATAATCAATGCATACTCTCCAACCTCAGAGTAGCATAAAGACCTCTTCTCCTTTATCATTGCGCGACAAGCAGGATTACGCCCAAAGTGTTACTGTTCTATTCACATAGGTTTCTGAAAGGCTTTTTGCGCACTAATCATGCGTCAATTAAGCCAATCTGATGCGCAGTCCACTTACTAATCGATGCCATTTCGAGTTTGTTCGTAATTTTCAGTTCAGCATCTCCCATTTATAGCTAAGATTTGCGGTTTTCAACCATCAAAAATGAAGGAATTTGAAGTGGATTTTGAAGGAAAGTGGGATGCAAGGGCAAAAGGAAGATGTGTTGAGCAAAGCAGAATAATAGTTCGAGCCTTCATGATGACATGGTAATTTACCGGGATTGCGAAAATTTCGCAATCCTAGCTAAAATTTCGCAATCCTAATAAATCGGGAAATTCCTCTGCCAGTTAATAAATCTATCGGCGCTCCAGCGAAATTAACCACCTCGCTTATCTCACATAATTCGCTAGGTTAATGAATTTTACTAAATGCACGAATTTATCATGATACGTAAATTTCACCCTCGCTTATCTCCTCGTAGACTCGCTTAGGTGCTAGCGAATTCGCTAGGCTAGCGAAATTCTCGCTATGCTAGCAAAATTCCCGCATAGCGAAATCTCAAATTCGTGTTTTTGGTATTTTTGGTTCTAACCACCACGCTTTCGTGTATTACCATTTTAAATTTTATGTAATTTCATATTTTTGGTATTCGTAGTTTCACACTTTGGGTTGTACTATGTAAACCCCCACAAACTTGTAACCTTAAGCAACTTTTCATTTTATAAAAGTTTCCCGCAGCTTTCATTTTAGGGTTTCATTTTCTCTCTTCTCTCTCTTCTTTCTTTCATTTTCTAGGTTGCCAAACACACCCCTTGAGGATGACAACTCAAGGGATGCTCGCTGCTTCCTCATACTCGAAGAGGAGGTGGCTAGCCTGCTTTGGGGTCAGTTGCAGTTGTCCTCTTGCTTTAAAGGACACAGGTACTGCATTTATGGTTCCATACCTTCCAAACTAGGTTTAATGCCATTTAACGTTGTTCCTTCGTCAATACTTCATGCGCCAGGTTCAAGCAGCATGCTTAACGCATGCACCGATATCCCTTTAGATGCCATTTACGAGCCATTGAAATGAGGTTGTGCTAGGTTTTAAACTGAATGGGACTTTGAATGCATAATACTTGTCTTGACTCAAATAGGAGTGGTTCTAGGGTTAGGTTTCATAGCTAAACAAAGATCCGGTTTTGGCTTTGACTATATGTCATTTGCCCTAATGCGAGGAAATAACCCGAGGACACCGTAATACCCCCATGTTATCAAGCTAGTGACCCAAACCTTCAAGGTTACCATTTCACACTTCACTTTAAGCCATTACAGTTAGTCAGTGAACAAACAACCTCCCCTGTTTTTAACCAAGTCCGAAAATCCAAACTAAAGCCTCACCATTTTCAAACACTGATGCTAATCATTCGTGGGATGAAAACCCATCCCCGTGTTCGACCCTAGACCGCTATGCTGCAATAACTTGACAACGGCAGTAGGAGGAACTAAGGATACAAATATTGTTGATTCCGAATCACCCTACCGTGGCAATAATCAAGTGGTCACCCCAGACTTTTTTTATGTGGTAAATGATACTGGCTTGTAGCAATTTAAGAACTTATGCACGTACCACTTCTTGCATGTGCGGATTCAATCTCCTTTGCGGTTGCCTTATTGGCTTTGCTTCCTTTTCCAAGTAAATGTGATGGGTGCAAACCAAACGGCTGATCCCCTTTAAATAAAAAATTTTCCCGTACCTAATAAACGCTTGCTCTTCGAGGACTTCAACAGATCGCTTTCCTAAGTGAAGCATCGAGCGCTGAAGAGATTACAACCGGGCATCGTCAGTCCCTTTAAATATGCATATTTTACCTTACGGTAGAGGTTCGAGGTCCAACTTCTAAGGCTCAATGTTTGTTTCTTCGCCAGTTAGGCGTAATTTCTTTCTTTTTTCTCCACGGCCCAGCGATAGCACAAAGTTCTGGTTTCCGCAGCTTCATATGGAAATTCTGCCATTCCTCAATCAAAGACATCCTCGTAACTACCGCCGCCTCGCCTTGCTCCTCCTGCACAGTATCAATCAGCATACTTCTTCAGACCTTCTTCCACTCGCATGCATATGCTTTTTCATTTCCAAGTGGAAAATGTCAGTTCCAAAGTCATATTTTCGAATGTAAGTTGCATAACTCCATTTCAAAGAAGCTAATGATGGCATTGAGGCCACATGGTCTTCCAAGAATAATAGGTACATAGTTAGCCCCATCGCAACTACTTCAGACAAGCACAACAAAATCTAAAAGATAGCAGACTTGTCCACCTATATCGTAACGCCCTCCACAAAGGCTCCCTGGGCATTTTTATGGATATGTCTGCTAGGGACAATGTGATAGTGGTGGGCTTCAGCTTCTCCCAAACCCAGTTGCTTGTACACTGAATAAGGCAGCAGGTTGACACTAGCTCCCAAGTCTAGCAAAGGCCTTCTCTACAAAGTTCTCGATGTTCACCAAGATGGTACAACCGGCCCAGATTTCACTGTGGTCTCAAAGAAATAATGGCACTAATCAGCTCGGCCCATAGCCTTTTTATCAACATTTAACCCTTTTCACCATGCACAAGTCCTTTAAAATTTTGCGTGTTGGAACCTCGCTTTAACACTTCTGTAAGCAGGGGATGTCAATTTCACCCGCCTCAACACTTCTAGATTTCCACCGGGTTTATACCTTCTTCGCCTTTAGTGCTCGGGAGGAAAGGCGGGGGTGTGCTCTTCTTCATCAGATCTTCTCGATCACAATTTTCTTTGATTCTACCTTCCTTTTCCTTCTATGCCTCTTCCTCGTCGGGTTTGGGAACTGGTCATTAACCTCCTTACCACTCCTCAGAGTGATAACTGCTTTGACTTCATCTATCCTAGGAGTTAGTTCACTGGAAGAGCTCGATTCTTACACTCCCCTCGGATTGGGCTATGCCTGGGAGGGGAATTTCCTTTTCTCCTGCACCTGCTACTGGTTAGTCAATCTAGAAATTGAATATTGCAAGTTGTCAAACTTCTGGGCAATATTAGACTGCAGGTTCTCAATCTTCGCTTAAAGGCGGATTTTTATCGTATCAATCCTCGATTAGCTCGAGCATTCACTCTTTGTTCTTCCACAAAAACTCGCCCACCACTTTGCTCAAATTCATTATAGCTCGCTTCAATCTGGAGATGAGGATGGTGGTGACTGCGGGTCGGGATGGGGAACCATACCGTCAGCCAGGCACCGTGGGTACATACGCAGGCTTCGCTTCTGTGGAGCCGCTGACAGCACCCAATCGGGATTATATGTGTTGCTAGGCCGGGTACTGGGCCGGTATTTGTATCAGTTCCACAACATCGCTTGTTCAACCATCATATCCCCATCGGCTGGTCATTGAGCAATGCTTTCCTCGGGTGCTCAATGACTGAAAACGAAGCACCTACTGTCAGAAATTGTTTCAAATTTCACGCTTCACTTCATGTTGATTTCTCATCTCTACCTCCTCCAACCTTCTAGCTAAGGTGGATAGTTTTGCCTTCATTTCTATGTCTTCCGGAAGTTAGTACATGCCTCCCCTTGAGTTGGTTGCGTCTCATTCTTTCTGCCTCTCTTGAGTTGGGTTCATCCCAAGCTTTGGATGTTTTTGCCACATAGTTCAGGAAGTCCATGGCTTCTTCTAAATTTTTGCTCAAGATGTCCCCTCCACACATAGTCTCCAGTAATTGCTTCATAGTAGGGGACATTCCATCATAAAAATGGTTGACTAGCAACCATGTGTTAAAACCATGGTGAGGACAAGCACTGATGGTTTCCAAATACCTTCGTAACGTAGAATTTCATTTTCATAGGCTGCAAAGGTGTAAATTTGTCTCTTCAGACTATTGGTCCTGTGTGTATAGAAGAATTTCTTTAAGAACTTAGCCTGCATCTCTGTCCAATTTCGGATGGCCCTCGGCCTCAAAGAGTTGAGCCAAATCTTGGTCTTGTCCTTCAAAGTCAGAGGAAAAAATTTCAGCCTCATCAGATCTAGATTGGTAACATCCTCCTTCAAGGTGTTGCATACTTCCTCAAAGTCCCGGATATGTGTATATGGGTTCTCACTCTCCATACCATGCGAGGTGGGGAGTAGAGGCAGAATGTAGGGCCTGACAATCATGTCCTCTCGTGGAGTGCACAAATGCAAGAGGGTGCACTCATTGGGATGTATGTGGTCCCGTATGGACCTATATGCATCGGGATTCCTTTCAGATCCGCCGCTCATTGCTCCTCAAAGCGGAGGCTCCATGATCACCGGCTCAAGCTCACTTCACCGGGTTTGTTCATGCAGTGGTAATCGATTCTTTCTAACCTCGCTTTTGTGTTCCTATCCCACTCCGGTACATAAACTCATATGAACAAAACGTAACACCAACAAGAAGCAAAGACAAGGCTACCAAAAGGCTACCGTTAACTAAAAATCGTATACGGATTAAAAAAAGAAAGAATCTGAATCAACCTGAAGTGAACTGCCAGGTAAATTGAAAGAGATAAAGTTCACTCAATACTTGTGATAGAGGATCACAAGTCCAACAAATTTCACATACAGACTATGGCACCATCCCCGATAACTGCGCCATTTCATCTGCGTGGGCACGAGGGTGGTCCGGGAATAAAAATTAAACCTAATCCCTCTTAATATCGTAGTCTCTGCCATCGGGCAGATGGGCTCTGTGGTCAAACACAAGGATGAGTTTTCTTCGTGTAGGTGACTTACAGTTGGTTCAAAATGGTAACCATTTGATCTGGGGCTGTAAAAACAAAGTGGGATTTCACGGTGGAAAATCGAAAATAAAGTGAAGTGAAATATAAAAGAGAACTCCCTAAAGCATCAGGCTACTGGGTTTGGGATCCAAGGGTGACTGAGGGGTTCTCGGGTCCATTTCCTCATGTTGGGGAGAATGACCTATATTCATTTCCCGAACCAGATCTTTATTTAGCTATAAAACCTAAATCCTAACAAATTTCCTTTTGAGATATGGCATTTATTGAGCATTAACGCTCTCAGACAGTGAAAACCTAACTCCCTAACCCATCTTACAGTGACTAGTAAGTGGCAACTAATGAATCTCAGTGGATCTACCAATAAGCATCCACTGAACCCTAAAAGATTGCGAAGTACTGATAATTCAAGGTGCATCAAAGGGGTTTGAACCTAGTGTGAAAAAAAGAGACATAAATGTCAATAAATGCAAATACTAAAAACATGAGAACCCCTTAAGCCACTTACATCCAGAGGCCCGCAGCCTCCTATTCAAGGATAGAGAGGGTTTAGCCATTCATCCTCTAAGTTGCAATCCTCGCAGGGTGCCTGGGCAAATTTGTAAAGTGAGAGAAAATGAGAGAAACTTAGAAACGGAAAATTCCCGCCTCGTAAAAAATGATTGATTATCCCTCGGTTATAAGGTAAAGAAGAGCTTATATTCCGCCCCAACTATGATAAATTACAAAAATATATCAACTATCTGCTATTACATTAAGGGTAATTTAGGAAAATCACAAAGTCAAGCAACAAAAGTCAAACCGAGGACAAAAAGTGGGACAAATTCGCAGCACCACGGAAATTGCAATAATGCAAAAAAATCGCAAAGATCGCTAAACCTTCCGCCTTTACGCTCCGCTCTTCTTCTAAATTTCAAACCGCAACCTCGAATTCAACTTGACTTCTTCGTGTTAGAGATGACTTAATCAACTTGGCATGAAAAGCTTGTGAAAACTACAAAATTTTCCACAAAATATGATTAGTAGTAAAGCTAGACCTTAATGTGCCAACCGGGTTAATTAAGGCGATTAGTACACAAAAAGTGCTCAAAACCTACATTGAACAGGGTTCAAAATAGCATTATTTGGGTATTAATCACCTGCCTTGCCACAGGTTAGAGGGTATGCATTGATTATAAGAGGTTGAATGAAGTGACAAGGAGAGATCACTTCCCATTACCCTTCATTAATCAGCACCTTGAGAGAATTTTCGAGAACCCATTCTAACGCTTGTATTATTATTCAAGCTACTTCCAGATAGAGATATCGGAGGTTGAATTAAGTGACAAGGAAAGATCACTTCCCATTACCCTTCATTGATCAGCTCCTTGAGAGAATTTTCGAGAACCCATTCTACTGCTTTTTAGATGGTTGTTTAGGCTACTTCCAGATAGAGATCCCAACAGAAGACCAAGAGAAGACTACTTAATTTCATTCATCAGACTTATGCTTATAAAAGAATGCCCTGTCTATGAAATGCCCCCCGCTACATTCCGTAGATGCATGCTCGCATTTTCAAAGGATATGGTGGAGCGCATTATGGAGGTCTACATGGATGACATCACTGTATACGAGGGTAGTTTTGAAGAATGCCTAGGCAACCTTGAAACTGTCCTGCATAGGTGCATTGAGAAAATTTTGGTGCTAAACTGGGAAAAGTGCCATTTTATGGTAAACCAAGGAATTGTGTTGGGACATGTCATATCCAATAGGGGAATTGAGGCTGACAAGGCAAAAATTGAGCTTATTTCCAAACTTCCTTCTCCCACAAATGTGAAAGCTGTGAGACAATTCCTTGGACATGCAGGTTTCTACAGGAGGTCCATGAAGGACTTTTCAAAGATTGCAAAGCCTCTCTACAAGCTACTGGAAAAGGATGTTAAATTTACCTAGGATGAAGATTGCCAAAGGAGCTTTGAGGAGCTCAAGTCCCACTTGACCACTGCACCCATAGTAAGGGCCTCCAACTAGCTAGCCACCCTCGAGGTCAGCGTAGACGCAAGTGATCTCAAGTATCTGAGCAAACGAACGAAGAGAAGATGGGAAACCATATGTGGTCTACTAAGTGCAATCAAACTTTGAATGAAGCACGCTTAACTACACTACCACAGAAAGAGCCGCTGGCGTAGTTCATGCCCTGATAAATTTCGTGCATACTCGTGCAGGTCGCATCATAATTGCATGCATCATTCCACCGCTGAAATACCTCCTCACCAAGCAAGATGCCAAGGCTAGGCTTATTAGACGGGTCCTTCTGCTCCAAGAATTCAACTCGTAGATCAAAGATAAAAATAGGGTAGAGAGAATGTTGTCGTGTACCATTTCTCAAGACTAACCATAAATTTCATAACACACTACGCTCCCTCCAATCAATGATGAGTTTCCGAAGAGTCCTCGCAGCGTAAAATGCTCCATGGTATGCTCACATCGTCATAGGAGAAATCCTAGCCGACCGAAGGCACAGTGGATAAGAAATATTTCGAGATTCCTTCCTATTATCGGGAGGATCCTTTCTTGTTTAAATATTACGCTGATCAGATTATCAAAAGGTGTGTGCCCGAAGAAGAGCAACAAGGAATTCTTAGTCACTGCTATGAGAGTGCCTATGGAGGTCACTTCGCCTCCTAGAAGACCGCTATGAAGGTGCTCCAATCAAGGTTCTATTAGCCTTCTCTCCTCAAGGATGCCCACAACATATGCTGTGGATGCGATAAATGCCAAAGACTAGGGAAGATCTCGCCGACATATGATGCCTCTAAACCCAATTTTAGTGGTTGATTTATTCGATGTTTGGGGCATCGATTTTATTAGGCCATTTCATGCTTCTTTTAGATATGGATATATATTTAGCGGGGTCACGCTGCGGTTCAAGTGGGTTGAAGCGCCTTACGCAGCACGTAATTGTTGGGTGGTATCAGTTCTCAAGGAAAACATTTTTTTTCCAAATTAGTTCCGCAGGCCATAATTAGTGATGGAGGTTCGTTTGCAACAAGCCTTTTGAAAACCTTCTTGAAGCAACATTAAACACAAAGTGGCTACCCCTCATCCTCGTAGTGCGGTCGTCGAGCTCGCTAAACAGAGAAATCAAGACGATACTGATGAAAGTGGTGAACTCCAACAGGAAGGATTAGTCTCTCAAACTGCTAAGTTCACTGTGGGCATACAGAACAACCTTCAAGATAATTCTTAGAATGTCTCCTAATCTCCTAGTTTATGGCAAGGCATGTCACCTTCCAATGGAGATCGAATACAAGGCAAGGGGGCACCGTGCCGAACCTGGACTTGGGAAGAGCCGGCCTCAAAAGGTTCCTCGACATTAATAAGCTAGAAGAGCTGCAAAATGATGCCTACTTGAACTCGAAGATTGCAAAGGACATATTAAATAAATAGCATGATCAACTGATAACCGGCAAGAATTTTACGCAAGGAGACCAAGTGCTACTTTATGACTCTAAGATCCACCTTTTTCTAGGCAAGATCAAGTCAAGATGGACCGTTCCATTAGTCATCCATCAAGTTTATCCAAATGGAGCAATGGACTTGCTAAATTCCAAGGACAGCAGAATATTCAAAGTCAATGGCCAGAGGTCTGCCCATGCGTACCCCATTCTCACAAAGAGAGACAAGGAGGAGCTCCCTCCTCGATCCTTCACAAGCTCAAGAACCACCTGAGCTGGCTTCGTCTCTCGTAGAGACTAAAATCCATTCCATATTTTTCGGGATTCCTTGCTTTAATTTATTTAAAATTTCATATTTGTTCTTTCATGCTTTAGTCTCGCTTAGTTTTAATTGTAGTTTTTGCTTTCCCGTGTCTTATTCATAATTTTCGTGTCTCTTGCTTTGGCAGTGCATACCTGATTCTGGGAAGCTTGAGTTGCAAGCCATAGTGAAGAGTTTCACAAGGGGTGCAATTTTCACAGCCCATCGTGAAAATTCTCGCAGTTGTCGCTAAATTTTCCGCCCCGCATTCCCCGTATTCTTACCCTTTCTTCATCTTCCCGCGGCTCTTAGAATCATGCAACTCTTATTTATGTCCCCCTAAATTTCCAAACCCTAGTTTTTAGTGTCCATCCCAAACCTTTCACCTTCCCTGAACCCCTATAAATATCCCTAACCTCCATTTTATTTCCTTTCAAACCATTATGAAGAATTTCTCTCTGGAGAAAACCCCTTTCCCCTCCATTCTTCTTCCCCCACTCCTAATCCGGCCATGGCGAAGACCCGCGGTGGGCACAATTCCTCCTACAGGCCCCGTGTGAGGCCCTCCTCACCTCCTCCTCACTGCTCGGCCTGCCGCTCCTACTCAGGCAGCCGCTACTGTTCCGGGCCTCCCCGTCCCGCCGCCCCCGCCCCACACAGTACGAGACAAGGGCCCACTCCCCATCCCCTTCACATACTCGCCATCAAGGAGGCCCCCGCTCCAAATGTGGCCTCGGATTTCTCGCCTGTGAGTCCTTCAAATTCTCCTAGCCTAGGATCCTCACCCGCACCTATTCGTAGAAACAGCCCAAATTCTTCTAGCGCTCATGTGACCCGGTCCCCCGGCTCTCATCCGTTGGCCTATCCTACACCGTGGGCCTCTATTCCAGAAATTCGGGACAGAAGACTATGACCTCGCACAATGAGACCTTATGACATATCCGGGCTGTCGCCCTTCCCGAGCCAGACTCCACATGCGGCTTATGCACCTAAGAGACTTCCTGTAGCCTTCATGACTCCACACCAATTTTTCTACCCCCTTGTGATGGTCGAGTTTTATCAAACTATGACATCCAGTGAGACTCCCACACCCCACCGCCATACACTCTCTATCGATGGCCGCGAGGGATACTTCCTAGCCTCGATATTGCAAATTACATTCAATATTTCGGTTGTTTTTGCCAAATTAGCAAAATATAGACAGTGGCCCCATCTCTCACCTCGAGTGATGGTTCGCCTGTTATCCAGGGATACGACAACAGAATCCATCCTTTTGAGGAGGTAGCTTCCTCCGAGTATGCTTCTTATCAATTACGATCGCTGGCCCAATCTATTTCCACTTCAGCATCTGATACAGAGGAGAGGAGCCATTCTAGAGGCTCTCTATCGTATCTCCGAGGGATTTTGGTAACCTTACTGAGCTTATCATGACCTCCTTGTTCTACTTCGAGGATAAGGTCCATCGCAAGAACCTTAGCCTGGCTGAGTACATACCCCTCATATTTTCGAGGTCGCTTATCTCGTGTGCCGGAGCACCTCGGGTTTTCCCGGCTGAGCCCCGACAGCACCGTCTGATCGGGCGAGACCACTTTTACCTTAGAGAAATGACAGACTTTGCCTGGTACTCCTCATCTCCCACTCCAGATCCAAATGTATGACCACCCAAATTCGAGGATCAACCACCTCCCATGCCTAACAGGGAGCCTCCCACCTTTCCAAGATCCACAACTCTAAAGACTATCGCATTGCCCACATCACCGCCTCATCCGGCACCCCTCCAAAGACCTCCAACTCCTTCGCATTCAATCGACCCAAGACGTTAACACCGCTACCCAGCATATCTCTATATCCCCTGATTTCCGCTATTATGGATGCAAAGCCAGACTTTTTCAGCCACGTCGAAGATCTCGCTACGCCCATACCTACTTAGGGGTAGAGAGGATGGCATGTACCGAGGCCGTCATCGCCGTACCACACAAACAGGCTCACTCGTAACAACGCCACCCTCGTAGACAGCGTAGCCTGGGCCTACCTCAACCCTCTCATCATTGCCTGCCCAGCCTCCTACCATCCTCTAGCAGCCTCATCCAACTCCTCCCGCAGCTTCACCGGACATCCTGCGTGCCGGCAGCAGACACACCCTCCAGCCTTCCTCAACAGCCTTCACCGCCTGTGATGAGGATGATGATCCCACCAGCCCGCACACCTCGAGAGGTAGCACTTCCTTCCCTAGCTTTCCAATCCGGGGAACCCCATCGAGGATAATACTACATTCGTCTAGGGAGTTAGCGAAGGGAAGTGGCTTTTACATTTATGTTTTGTTAATTTTTGAAAGTAAGTCAATTTTTGTGTAGTTCAATGAATTGTCATGGCAGAAGCCGTTAGTTTTTTTGTAAAGGTGAAAATATATCATATCTTTTTATATATATACCATATAACTTACAATTACAAAGCTTTAAAATCGCATCCATTTTTTTGTGATATCTTAGCTTACATGAAAAGTTGAAACATCGTCCCAATGGTCGTTGACAGATAGATTGGTTCCATGCTTATTTGAGTTGATGATCAGTTGAATTCCTATTGTTTTCAACCTTTTTCTTCCACTTTGAGCTAACCACACACTGTGCACATTAGGTTTCAATGATAAGCTGAAAAATTGCCTAGCCTCCTAAACCCTACAAAGGCCAGGCCTTGTACTTTTGACCTCCTTTAATAGGTAGGACCCCCTGAAAAAGACCAATGAGTCTTTCAAAAAAAAAAACAAAAGAAAAGAAAAGAAGAGAAAGAAAAAGAAAAAGAAAAGAAAAGAAAAATTGTGACACTTTGCCTTGAAACCCGAGCATGGTCCTAGGGGTATATGGCGAAAGTCTTTAAAGCCTAGTGCCCTAAGCCAACTGGTTGGGAGCCACCGACTTTGTGTTCGTTACATGGGTGAATAGGAATGAGCTTAACAAGTTGTAGGTGCTAGAGTCTCAAACTCATTAGAAGTCCGAGGTGAAGCTTGAAGAGTTAGTGGTTGAAAAATCCTTATGACTTGATGCCCTAAGCCTTAACCGGTTGGGGAGTCACCCAGTGGATCCCCACTATTCGACATCCCGTTGAGATCCCATCCCCGCAAAGATTACACCCCTGCAACATAAAAAGAGTTGTGGAATAAGAGTGGGTCCTAATCTATTGAGGTCGGGTCGCTCTACTATGTTTAGCATTAGCTGTCGGGGGAGAGTTCGGGCCAGCGCACTTTTGTCAAAGTTGATCAAACTAACACTTAGGTTTTGGTGGAAGTTCCAGGTTGATCCTCTAGAGAAGGAAGCCCCTTTGATACTTGGTTCTGCATGGCATTCACTCTCTCAAGATGGTTATTGGGTAGGGTTTTAGTGATTCTTATTGAGGGTTGGGCATTACCCATTTACATTCTTTCAAATATCATATTTTTGTGAACATAATTTTGATATTGTTCATTTGTTTCCTCTTTTCTTTCATCATATGAACTGAAATGCTAGTTTACATAAGGGAGTGATTACTACCCAAAAAGTGTTGTTTTGTGCCCTGTTTATTATAGGTTTTGAGCACTTTTTGTGTATTAATCAGCCGAATTAACCCGGTTGGCACATTAAGGTCCTAAATACTAATTAATCACATTTTGTGGAAATTTTTATAGTTTTCACAAGTTATTCATGCTAAGTTGACTAAGTCAGCTCTAGCATAAAGAAGTCAAGTTGAATTCAGAGCTGCAGTTTAGAAACCAAAAGAAGAGAGAGCAGAAGAGCAAGAGAGAGCTCATAAATCTGGGGCTAGGTCAGCAGGGCTCTTGTAGGTCAATTTTCGCAGCCTCTGATGTAATTTTGTTCCCACTTTTTGACTTCGAATCTGCTTTTGTACATTTCTTATTTTTCCTAAATTGCCCTTAATGTAATAGTGGATAGTTTATAAATTTTTGTAATTTTGCATGGCTGGGGTAGTATATAAGCTCCGGATGCACTATAATCAGGGACCTTTCGACCACAATACGCTTCGTGGGAACTTTGTCGCCTTTCATTTTCTCTCATTTTCTCCTCACTTTCTCTTATTTTCTTCCGGCCAAACACCATCTTCGAGGATGACAACTCCTGTAGGATGAGTGCCCAACCTTTTCTTTCCACTATATGGGCCATTAGGCAAGGGATCTCAAATGCAGGTTCTCTCATGTCCCCAACGAGGTATTTATTGTCATTTATGCGCCTCCTTCCAACTGTTCAAACTTCCTTAAATGCATCTTGAATGACCTGATACTGCAGCCTTTTGCAAATTAACTGACAAGCGAAAGCATAGATCCACCGGGAGATCATTAGTCAAGCCATTTATCAGCCATCGTAAGGTGGGTCAAGTGAGATAGGTTTTCACGCCCGAGATCAATGTTCAATAAATGCCATTCTAAAGGAAAATTACTATAGGTCCAAAGTATACTAAATGAAGATCCTGCCGAGAAATGACTATAGGTCATTCCCTCTCCCTGCCAACGCAGCGACAGCAGATGAGAATCCTCTGCCACCTTTAGGAGCTAATCCCAGTAGCCTGATGCTTCAAGGAGCTTTCTTTTATATTTCTCTTTACTTTATTTCCAATTTTCAACCATCAAACCCCCTGTTTTTATCAAACCTTAAAATCCAAAACAAATTCACCAATTTGAACTCCACTGCAAGTCATTTATGTGAAGAAAACCCATCCTTGTGTTCGATCCTAGAGTCACTACACTACAGTAGCCATGCTACAACAATAGGAGGAATTAGGTACAAATATTATTGATTCAGGATACCCTCCATGCCACAAATCAACTCCTTCTCAGACTTGGAGTAGACTAGGATGTCGTCAACAAAGACTACCACAAACTGATCTAGATAGGGTTGGAATACCCTATGCATGAGATCCATGAATGCTGCAGGAGCATTTGTCAATCCGAAAGGCATCACTATGAACTCGAAATGCCCATACCACGTTCGAAACGGTGTTTTAGGGATATTTGCCTTCCTAACCCTCAACTGATGGTAACCAGTGCGGAGATCTATCTTGGAATACACCCGCGCCTCTACCGACAAACAAATCGTCAATCCCCCCTGGGCAGAAAGGGTACCGGCCTGGAGTAGTAACCCCGTTCAACCACCGATAATCTATGCATAACCGAAGAGTCTTATCTTTCTTCTGTGCAAACAACACCGGAGCGCCCTAAGGTGGAGTGCTTGGTCTAATAAATCCTCCGTTCAACAAGTCTTGCAATTGGATCTTAAGTTCCTGCTAACTCAATAGGCGCCCATTCTCATGAGTCAGAAATAGGAGGTCATACTAGGTGTAACTCAATCGTGAAGTCTACATCCCTATACGGAGGTAATCCCGAGCAGTTCATCAGAAAAATCCTCATACTCACAAACCACCTGATCCTGTCTCACCTGCCTCCCAAGGCAGGCCACACCAACCGCCACCCCGTGCTGTACCAAAGTCGTATTACTCGCCTAAGGTAAAGCATCGTGCTTATCCCCTTGAAACATAACACGAATACCATCCTGTACATAGGCAGTAACTCTCCTACGATCACAATCGATGATGACACGATGGGCCGTCAACCAATCCATCCCGAGGATGACATCAAACGCTGACATGTCCATAACCCGAAGGTCCACCGTGAGCAGAATCCCTGAGATCTCTAACTCACAACCACGACATATCATATCAACCCTCACCCTAGTTCCTAGGGGAGAACTCACATGCAATGGCTTTTCCAAGGTTTCAACCTCTAAGCCCAAATATTTCATACATGATGCAACAATAAAAGAATGAGCACTGGAATCAAACAATACTCTTGTCCATAGATGAGAGAGTTGTAAAACCCGAGAAAAATATAATTTTTCTGACAAATAATAAAATTAAGTAGAATGGTTTTGGGGAAGCTTGAAAATTTCTTCTAGATCTCGCATGACCAAATGATTTCTCATTGTTGGATTCATCTCGAGAAATCTAGTTACCTAGAAACATTTCATCGCATTTCGAGATAGTCGAATTTTCGTGATTTCTTTGGGTGGATGGTTATTTAGTGACCCCGGGGACGAGATTTTCGGGAGATTTTCGGGAGTTAGGAAATAACTCAAGTTAAGTTCATTTAAAATAAATTGAACTTGAACCGGGACGAAAATAAATTGTTTCTGGATAGGAACGTAATCCGTTTCTCTTCTCGAGGATCATGCGACACATGGCACCATGAGAGCCACTTATCCAACTTAACTTCAATTAAGTTAGAACAAAAAGAAAGAGAAGGGGGAGAAAACGGACAGAGAGAGGAGAGATTTGGAGAGAGAAAGGAGAGAAGAGAGAGAGAGAGGAAAGAGAAGTTCTACCTTTTCTCTACGATCTACTCTGAGATCGGCAATGGCCATGACTAAGAACTAAAGTCGGAGTACTCAGCGAGGGCTACGCGTAGACACCGAAAACTCCAAGTTTCACCGAGGTTTCGCGTGGGAGGCCCATAGTCGAAAGCTTTGGTCTAGGGAAGTGCTCACGGACTTTCCTGGGAAGTTGCTCATAATCCAAGAGAAGAATTCTTCCTACTTTGATTTATTTTCCATTCTGTAATATGGTCGAGTTTAATAATTTAATCGATTCGCACGTAAACGTGTAGCTAGGCAGCTCCGAACCAACAAAATTTGTAAACCTATACCTTCTAATGTCAGAGCCTAGCCATCAGCAAAGATAGCTTACTTGTGGTCAAACTCGTGGACGAGTTTTCTTCAGACAAATGACTTAAGGGAAGTGAGGTTCTAAAATGGTGAATTCAATTTTGGATTTTGGGGATTTTATAAAATAGTGGAGTATACACAGGCCGGAAATAAATGAAGAAAATAAGAAAAGAACCTCTCAAGCATCGAGTCATCAATGAGGTCCTAAGGTAACAGAGGTTCTTTGGTCCTTTTCCTCGCACGGGAGGACGAGACCTATAAACATTTCAACCTGATCTTCATTTGGCTTTTAAAATTTGAACCCTAACAAATTTCCTTTTGAAACAAAGAATTTATTGAGCATAAATGCTCCCGGACAGTGAAAACATGTCCCCTGATCTACCTTACAAAGGACTCATCAAGACAACTAACCGACCCCGTGAATCTAGCACAAGCATCCACCGAACCCAAAAAGATTGCTGAACATCGGTCAATCAAGGCATCTTAAGAGGATTTAAACCTAGATTGAAAGATAGAAACATAAATGCCAATAATCGGCTATGCTTAAAAACAAGAGAACCAAAATTTTACTCTCAAAACCGTTGCTGGGCAAATTTCTCTGCTGACGGAGGGGGGTTTAGCTAACCATCCCTTTGAGCTATCCCTAAGGGGCGTTTGGAAGCCAAGAAAGATGAAAGAAAATGAAAGAAAAGGAGAGAAAATAAAAGCAGTGGGAAAAACTGGCTGTGCGCGCCAAAAATTTATTCACTGCACAAAAAGTCTCCCCTTTTACAGTGTGTACAAATGGCTTATATAGCCACCAAGAAAAGCAAAATTACCAAATTACATGAACTATCATTATTACATAAGGGGTAATTTGGGAAGCAAACCAAAAAGTGACAAAAGAGTAAAAAAGGGCAAAAGCGCAGGAAAGGGTGAACAAAGGGTAGGAACTGAACACTACAGGGAGGTGATTTTGTAACTCATAAACGGTGTCGCGACCTCGCAGCCGCCAAATTTCCCAGAGTCTAATTTCCTTGCATTTTCTACCTTCTTTCCTTCCGCTTCGATCCGCAATGTTAAGTCTAACTCAAGTTCTTCACAATTGACTCGACACTCGGGCCCGATTATCTCTGCAAAAACTACAAATAGCAACAAATGCGATCAGAGTATAGCCTGACTCAATGTGCCAAAATGGGTTAATTACGCCTGATTAGTACACACAAAAGTGCTCAAACCTACACAAATTGTGGCTCAAAATAGCACTCGAAAGCACTAATCACACCCCCCAACCTACACATTGTTAGTCCCTTAGCAATGAAAGAAAGAAAGAAAGAAAGAGCATGCAAAACAATATCAAAATTATGTTTACAAAAATGGTATTTCAAAAAGGGTGTGAATGAGTAATGCCTAACCCTCAATGAGAGTCATTGAACCTCATTTAATAACTATCTCGAGAATGAATGCCATACGTAATCGAGTATCAAAAGAGCCCCTCTGGGTGAATCAAATCGCAGACTTCCACCAAAACCTAAGTGTTTATTTGATCAGCCAATAATAAACCGCTAAACCGCACTCTCCCCAACCAAGCTACCGCTCCACCTAGGACACTAACCAACCTAAATAGATCGTGACCCACTCTTATTCCACAACTCTTTTGTACTATAGGATGCAATGCCGAGGAACCTAATTTCACCAAAGTCCATGTAATCTGTGGATCTACCGATGACTCCCATCCAATTAAGGCTTAGGGCACCAAGCTCAAGGATCTTTCGACCACAACTTCAAAGCCCCTCACCCCTGACTTTGAATGATTTCGAGACTCCAAGACTCACAACTTGCTGAACTCCACCCATCCACCCGTGTAATGAAAGCACAAAGTCTATGACTCCCAACTAGTCGCTTAGTAAGGCATCTGGCTTTAAAGACTTTCACCATATACTCCCTGATCGTGCTCTGCTTCAAGGCAAAGCGTTGCAATTTTTCTTCTTTTTCTTTTTCTTTTCTTTTTCTTTTTCTTTTTCTTTTTCACTTCCTTTTATTTTGGAAGACACATTGGCCTTCTTTTCATGGGGGTCCTTAACCTATTAAAGGTAGTCAACGAAACTAGGGTAGGTTTTGCAAAGTTTAGGAGGTTAGGTAGTTTTTCAGCCTATTATTGAAACCTAATGTGCACAGTGTGTGGTTAGCTAGAGGTGGAAGAAAAAAGGTCGAAAGCAACAAGAATTCAACTGATAATCCACTTAACTAAGCATGAAATTAATCTAACATCAACAGAATTGGACAAAGTTTCAATTTTTCAAACTGCAAGCTAGGCAAAACACAAAAAAAATGGGTGTAATTTTTGAAAACTGTAAGTGCAAGCTTTAAAGTGTGTATACAAAAGGAAATAACATCTTCACAAACAAAACAAACAACTATACAAAAGGAAACTAAATAACAAGTCATTAAACTTAACAAAATAGGCTTGCTCAAAATAGAAACAAAATACAAAATAAATGCCACTTCCTTCACACTTCCAACCAAATGTTACATTGTCCGTAATGGGGCTTGGATTGGAAAGTTAGAGAAGGAAGTGCTACCTCCTTGATGAAATGTACCCATTTTTGGATAGGAGACTTCGCAAGCTTTCCACCGAGACTTTATTCACTCCATTTGGGCTTCAAATGAACAACTTAGAAGAAGAAAAGAGGGAAAAAGTGACCAATTGGAGCATTTTGAAAATTTCGCCTTTATAAAAATTTCAAAATTGTTCTTTCTAGCTAGATTTAGATTTTACACTCTAAGTTTCCAATCCATTCAAGATTAACCAAAACGAAGTTTGATGAAAAGTTACGGCCAAAACAAAATCGGGCCGTGAAACTGCAGTGAGATCATAAAATTCGCAACCGTGCGAAATTTTTATTTATTTTTATTTTTTATTTAAAAAAAAACATTTTCAAAGGCCAAAATTTTATATATATCATGAAAGACAAAACCAATGAATGTTGCCTAACAACGGGCAATGCTGGGCAAGCTTTTCTTCCTCGTGTGCGACTAACCTCGCGAATCATAGGTCGTTAAATTCAGAGGTTGCACTCGATTTTGGCTTCGTGCGTAAACTAACCAACAAATCGCAAAATAAGCCGTGAAAATTAAACAAAGATGTAGGAAAATTAAGAATTAGCTAAAAACAAGGATTAAATTAAAATTAGAGGAAATCTAAAAAGAAAAATTAAGTAAATCAAAATAATAAAACAAAATAAAATAAACAGAAAAACAAACAAAGTGGGGAGATCAGCCTTCAAAACCGCTCAGCCTTTCGAGGCTATCGAACCGGCTGAGCTTCAGAAATGCTATGGTCCAGTGCTCCAAACCCGAACCAAAGACTCCAAACCATCCAAGGTGCCAAGCAAAGACGAGTAGCCGCCAATGTTCAAGTAGTGGCGGTATAGTCCCAATAGAGGCCACTAACTTCTAAAATATCAGATAGCAATGAAGGTGATACCAAGCCAAGAGCCAGGAGCAGGTTCTTCGTATGTCAGGATGCAAAGCAAGATATACACCGGATACCGGGTCAATAGAGAGCAGGTGTGAATTGTGCTCTTGGGGCTCTTCCACTACATCCTTTCCACTGCCTTCCTCATTCAGCATTGGGGAGTTCTTTTCCCATGGACGAACAACATCACCAATAGCTGAGGATTCGATAAATTTCTTCGTAATATTCAAAGAAAATTTTCTATCAGCCCTTCAGACTCCGATCTACTCCTCTCGTGAACATGTCATGATCGTGAGCCTTGAAATGGAGTACTGCAGGTTGTCAAATTTCTGATCCATTTCACTTTGAAGCCCATCTAATTTTTTGTTCAGAGAGTTCTCCATAGTATGAATTCTTTGACTTAATTGGGCATTGAATGTCTTCTACTCTTCCACAAAGTCACCCACCGCCCAGGTTTAGAACGGGCTTCGCTTCAACCGAGAGGTCACGTGCGGCTCGAGGCTGAGGTGAAGAAGTATACTGTGAAGAAGCAGGAGGTGCATACTGTCCCCATGAGTGATTTAAGTGGTCTCCCAACTAGGCTAGCATTTCCATATGGTGTATTTCTCAGGGGAAACTATGTGAGGGTGCACTCACCCATGTAGGATTTATATAGTCCCTCATAGACCTATATGCATTAGGTTTTCTCTCCATTAGGTACTGACAAAGGTTAAGTTTCCCCAGTGTTCCATTTGATCAAAATTCAAGCTTAAAATGCAAATTCCGCAAAGAAGAACAGGCAAGCACAAGATAACAAAGAAACAATCCTACTCTTTTTTTTTTTTTTTTTTTAAACAGTGAAATGAACTAAAAAAAACTGATAGTAAAATGATAAAAGAAAATTCACCAGAACTTGTGATGAGGATCATAAGTGTTCATTTTATCATCATTTGCACTTAGGCACCATCCCCGGAAACGACGCCTTTTTGATTCGCAAGTAAACGTGTAGCTAGACAGCTTCGAACCAACAAAATTTATAAATCTCCATATCTCTACTCCGTAGCCTAGCCATCGCAGCGATACGCCTAGTGGTCAAAACTCAAGGATGGGTTTTCTTCGCACAAATTACTTACAATGAGGTTCAAAATGGTGAATTCAATTTGGATTTTGGGATTTTGTAAAAACAGTGGAGTATGGTGGTTTGCAGGCTGAAAATAAAATGAAGAAAAATAAGAAAAAGAACTCCTTTAAGTATCTGCCACTGGTCGAGGTCCCAAGGTAAATGAGAGGTTCTCGTGTCCTTTCCCACGCGGGAGGATGACCTATAGTCATTTCCCGAACCGAATCTCTTCATTCGCTTTTAAAATCCGAACTCCTAAATACCTTCCTTAGAAACAGCATTCATTGAGCATAAATGCCTCGTACAAAGCAAACAACCGACCCACCTTATAAAGGACTCATAAAAGACAACTAACTCGAATCTCAGTGAATCTAGCAATAAGCATCCACTGAACCCAAAAAGATTGCCAAATACTGGTCAATCAAGGCATCTCAAGAGGATTTAAACCTAGATTGAAAGATAGAAACATAAATGCTAATAACTGCTTGCTTTAAAAACAAGAGAACCAAAATTTTACCTTAAAATCGTCGCCTCAAGAAATTTCTCTTCGCGATCGAGGGTTTAGATCCAACCATCCTCGAGTCATTATCCTCGCGGCAGGTTTCAGCCAAGTGAAAGACGAAGAAAAATGAAAGAAAAGGGAGAGAAAATAAAGCAAATGGAAATCGTCAGGCGTGCTAAAATTTATTCATCGTACAAAAGTCTCCCTTTTACAAGCAGGTACAAATGGCTTATATAGCCACTAAGAAAATCAAAATTACCAAAATTACATTTAACTATCAACTATTACAAGGCGAATTTGGGAAGCAAACCAAAAGTGACAAAAGAGTAAAAAGGGCAAGCGTAAGAAAGGTGAACAAAGGGCAGAGGTGATTTCACAAGCCACGAAAATTCGCAGGGTTGGCGAATTCTAGCAACCTCGCCAAATTTCGCAGTCAAGGACTTCCCAAATGCCAAACAAATTTCCTGCATGCTCCAATTTCCTTGCATTTTCTGCTTTTCTTTCCTTCTGGTTTCTAATCTGCAATGTTGAGTTCAACTTAGGTTCTTCGTGCTTGAATTGACTCGATAATTTTGGCCTGATTATCTTGCAAAAACTATAAAATAGCCACAAAATGCGATTAGTAGTATATCCGGGACCTTAATGTGCCAATTGGGTTAATTACACTGATTAGTACACAAAAAGTGCTCAAAACCTGCAATAAACAGGGCTCAAAATAGAACTTTTTGAGCACTAATCAGTAACGGGCTGTCACGCTACCTAAGGCCGTTTAGCAAAATTAATGGGTTATGGGAATAAGGTCTGCTTTGACCCTAAATGATGTCCAAGCCAGTTGATTTTTTGTTCAAAAGGGAGAATTTGGACTAGTATCCTTCAAGGAAATTGTATCCCTATATGAGAAATTGATATTAGTATTTTGAATCACCCAATCGGACCTCTATAACTCAAGTTATGGTCCGTTTCCCGGGACTACTCCAAGATGCCCTGTTTTGGCTGAACCTACTATCTAGGTTTTTGGGACTGATTTTAGGCTGGGAAAAAGTGAGAATTTGGACTATCATCCTTCAAGGAACTTGTAGCCCTATCCAAGAACTTGATGTCAAGCTTTTGAATCACCCAAATCGGACCTCTATAATTCAAGTTATGGTCCATTTTCCGGGATTGCTACAACTTTGGCTGTTTAATGATTTGTGTCCATATTTTTGTCACAATTGGTATATGATCGCTGAATCGAAAGGATATACTGGGTCGAATCAGGTGGAAGTCAAATTGTGTGTCCTAATGGTTTGGTCAGGATGTGTTTGTATGAATATGACCATTACATGGCTTATTGTAGGCTAATTGTGGACATGTCTTGTCACCATTCGGCCTAGAGGTTGATGGATGTCGCTACTCAAGTAGTAGTGACTTGTGATGTCAATGTATGCATGTATTGATATGATGGCAAGAATCGTATGATATATTTGGAATTTCCAGGTGCTTTTGACATAAATGTCCAAATGATGTACGGGTAATTATGCATGAGTAGTGCATGCACATATAACACTCATCATATATGTAGCATGGTATGAATAAGCAATGGCATAATTGGGGTACTCGTAATATGCACTAGGACATTCACAGTGACACGGGTAGCGAGTGCATGGTAGAGATCGATACTCATGTTCGTGTTCATGGTGGGCTCGACAACACGTGGACAACGCCTAAAATGAGTCTCACTGGCTTTAAAATAAAAAAATGAAAAATACGCGGTGTTAAAGCAGCAAGTTGGGGTAGATCAGGTAGTCCCAATGGTTCGTCAGGATGTGTTTGTATGAATAAGGCCAATACATGGCTTTCATCGTAGCTCACTATGGGACATGTCTTGTCACACCGCCCAGAGGTCACGGACGTCACACTTATAGTAGTGACTTGTGATGTCAATGTATGTGTGTATTGGATATGATGGCATGAATTGTATGATATATTCGAATTTGTGTGCTTTTTTTTGACATAAATGTCCAAATGATGACGGGTAATTATGCATGAGTAGTACAGCACATATAACACTCATCATATATGTAGCATGTATATGAATAAGCAATGGCATGATTGTACTGCATTATGCACTAGACATTACAGGATATGGGTATGAGTGCACGGCAGGAAACGACATCGTGCTCGCTCGACGCGCTCGATAACACGACAACCGTCTAAAATGAGTCTCTACTAACAAAATAAAAAAATGAAAATACGTGTTGTGCATAGCAAGTCGTAGATTCCCTACCAGGTGAAAGACCCTATTGAGGTTAAGCATGATCACTTGTGGTGAAAGCCCATTAAAAATGTCATAAATGAGCGCAGATCCCGCAGGTAAACTAAAAATTTTCGCCCACAAATGCATAAACACACAGAACTTGGAAAATGCAAGTTGATATTGAGAACCGTCCAATGGATTTTGATTTATAAAACAAAAAGATTTTGTTTTGAAAAATGGCCATTAATGGAATATAATGACAGTTCAATTTTTCACACTCGACATATGCATGTGTGAGGGAGTCGATAAGGACTTGGGACATGGGATAGGGTGAGTCACATTATCATCCATGACATGTAGACATTTGAGTTGGAATGCGCATGTTTTTACTTAAATGTGTGGTGTGCCATTGCATGTGCACTTAGGCGGGGAGTAGCCCTTGTAGGAGGTATTCTCTACTTTGCTCACCCCATCGTGGGACCCCCTTTTAGGTACAAGGAGTTTGCAGGGAGACGGCTTTCACTCGAGGCTGTGATTTTGAAGGAAGCCAGGATGTGGCTTTGATAAATATTTTTGTAAACTATATTAGAACAAGCTAGTTTTAATATATGTTATGTATAAGAGTGTTGTAATAAACTCTAGCGGACTATCAGGATATAAATAGAGGTCGTGGATAATGGATGATGGACCTCAGGTGGTCATTACTATTTCGTCGAGACCCCGATGGGCTTTGGGTTATATTGTTATATATAGGTTGTATGTCAAGTGTGAGCCCTCGAACAAAGGAGACTCTACTCGATTTTTTGTGAAAATATGGATCCTGATAAATGGGACACAACAGTGTGGTATCGAGTCACCCAAAATCCATAGGAATTCCACGGGTTGACGGGTTGTTGATTACTACCCAAAAAGTTTTATTTTACACACTTATTAATACAGGTTTTGAGCACTTTTTTGTACTAATCAGCCTAATTAACACAATTGGCATGTTAAGGACCTAGCAAAGCTACTAATCAAATTGCGGGTGTTTTCATTTGTTTTTGGTGCTATTTATACCATAGATTGTGGATTCAAATAACCAATGGAGAACTAAGTTCAACTCATAGCTACAAATCATCATAAATGTGAAGAAAACAAACAACGTCACGAAGTATGTTAACCGGCATTTTCGCTATGGTCAGCGAAATCTCAAGAACCCCTATGAAATATAGGTCAAGCAAATTTCGCAGCAGTGGTTTCCAATTCTTTGTACTGCGACTTTCGCAAATCTACGACACTATTCTTGCTCCTTTTGCCTTTTTAACTTTTTTTGTTACATTTTTTTGTTTTTCCTAAATTATCCCTCATGTAATAGTGACTCTTTCATTTTTTATTTTTTTTTGTAATTTTGCTTGGCTTTGGGCAGTATATATGTCCCATGCATCATTGTAACAAAATCATCTTCTTCATTAATAAAAGCTTGGGTGGGAAGCTTTTAGCATTTTTTCCCGCTCTTTCTCATTTTCTTTCACTTTCCCTCATTTTCTCTCCCTTTCTCACTAACCAAACACCCTCTGAGAATGACAACTCAGAGGATGAAAAGTTAGACCCCTTTCTTCCTTGAAGTGAAAGGCTATTGGGTACAAGATCTTAAGGCAACTGGAGCCATGGTTTCAAGCACAAGATTCACCATGCTTTTAATGCTTCTCTTAAACTCTAGGCTTGGGATCCCTTCTCGATGCACCTTGAATGATCCGTATTTGATAATCTTTTAGGGTTCAATGGATGCTTATTGTTAGATCCACTTAGATTCATTGGTTATCATCTATTAGTCATTGGAAGGTAAGTCAAGGAGACTTGTTTTTCACTGCCTGAGACCATTAATGCTCAGTGAATACCATTTTCAAAAGGATAGTTATTTTGGGTCAGTTTTTATAGCTAAATGAAGATCTGGTTCGGGAGATGACTATAGGTCATCCTCCTCAACGCGAGGAAAATGGCACGAGGACCCCTCAGTTACCTTTAGAACCCAAACCCAGTAGCCCGATGCTTCAAGGAATTCTCTTTTACATTTTAACTTATTTTATTTTCAAGTTTTAACCATCACAACCCAATGTTTTTACCAAAAACCTAAAATCCAAACAAATTCACCATTTCTAACCTCAATCGCAAGTCAGCCAGGCGAAGAAAACCCATCCCCGTGTTCGACCCTAGAGCCACTATATCGCAGCAGCCATGCTACTGCAATGGGGAGGTATTAGGTATAAATTGATTCCGAGAACCTTACCGCAAGCTTAATCAAAATGGCGCTCGCCGCTTTCTGCATGGTGCCTTATGCAAATGATGACATACTGAACACTTATGTCATTCGTCACAAAAGGGGCTAATACCTTTAGGTAGGATTGTTTCTTTGTTGTTTGGTGTTTGCCCTATTCTTGCTGCAATAGTGCATGTTACAATGGGTTAGAAACTCAGAAGGCAGACTAGTCAGAGTCAATTTCCCACAGGAACCAAATTCTGGACTGAACTTGAATATTGAACCTAATGGAACACCCAGAGGGAGAGCAACATAGTCAGTACCTAGTGGAGAGAAACCCTAATGCATATAGGTCCATGAGGGATTACAGACACCCTCCATGGGTGAGTGCACCTTTCCAAGACCGCTCTCCAACCACCAACCATATGGCATCACAACCCTAGTCGGGGAACCACCCATAAATTTCTCATGGAAACCAAGACCTCCACGCATTCACCTCCGCCTCCATATATGTTTCATCCTCGCCACCACAAACCACCACGCTAACTTCTTCGCTGAGCAACATCGAAAGCCAAGTAAATTGGTGGGTACTTTTATGTAGGAGTGTAAAGTAGTGAACCCAAGCCAATCGTGAAAATGACACAAGAGAGCAAAATCGATTACTAATAGCTGGAGAACCTCAAACCAAAAATTAGATGGGCTTCCAGCACTTGATCGTAAAATTGACATCCCGTAGTACTCCATTTCAATGCCTACTTCACCAGCGTATGTTCATCTGTGAGGAGAAGAATCCCAGAAAGAGCACCACGATTGACACCACAAAGGAGGAGCATCAGAACAGTGTAATGTTACAATCTCCGTCATCGACCGAGAGGGGCAGTACAAAGCAGGGAAGAGCCCCCAAAAGCTTATTCTAACCCATTTCCACAAATTGAATCCTAGGTGCCACACGCCACCCAAGCCACCAACAAATTCTACCGCTAACAACACCCTTTTCAAGGGACCCAAATGCAATCCCGCCTACACCACGCATCTCTGGCACCTCAAAACCCCTACGCTAAGGCTATCCAGAATATGCTACCCGCACAAAACTTTAGGAGTTAATGGCAGGTGTTCAAACTTACTACATTACAGACATTGGCAAATATTTCATTGCATGGCACAATGATGGCTCATACCTCGAAACCATCTTGTCTGGTGATTGAGCACCCGAACCTTAAAGAATTCCACTAAACACTAGCCATAACACCTCCAAAGGGCTTGAGAAATTGGTTTGGGAGTCCCCCCCACTTTTTGTTTTAATTTTTTTTTGGTGTTATTTTATTTTATTTGATTTAGTTTTTCTTTTTAGGTTTTCTCTAATTTTAATTTAATATTTGTTTTTAGCTCATTTTATTTTTGCATTTTTCTTAATTTTGGTGGCTTATTTTTTAGGTTCAGGCTTAAATTATGCAAGAGAGTTCCAGAGTAAATTTTGCGTGGCTATGAATTTTACAGCCCCGTACAGATAAATTCAGCAAGAAGAGCAAAATGGCAACACCGTGAATAGAACAATGTTGGTAAAATAAAATGAAAATTCTTAATATATATATATAATATATTTCAAAAAAAAAATTAAGCTCTAAAATAATAATAATAATAATAATAATAATAATTTTTTTGTTTTCTCAAAAAAAGGTACGCGACTAGCAGCCCCTATTTTCTTTGGTCATAACTTTTCATCCACCTCGGTTTTGGGTAATTTTGGTATTGTTGGAAAGCTTAGAGAGTGTAAAATCTAAATATAGCTAGAAAGAACATTTTTGAGATTATGATAAGGGTATAATTTTTAAAATGCTCCAGTTGGTCCCTTTAACCTCTCTTTTCTTCCAACTCGACTACTAAGCCCAAATGGGATGAATAAGTGCCTCTTTCAAGCACATTTTTATCTGATTTCCATTCTCAACATAATCTCATATTTTGCATCATAATATTGCTTAACACTTTTCCTCTCTTTTGTTTTTTATTTCAAGTGGTTCCTCCTTTCTACAACCGGCTACCTTTCTCCAAATTGCATCACTTCTCCCTTAAATTTCCATTCCATAAACTACATCAGAGGACATGTAGAATCTTATTGGGAGAGTTAAGGAAGGAAGTGTTGATTTATGTTTTTAGCAAGTCTATTTTGTTAAGTTGAATGGCTTGCTAGTCAGTTTTTTTTTACAATATAATTCATGTTTTTAGTTCCTAGTTCATGCTTTCAATTTCTCATTTTCAGAAAACTTTTTTTTGTAATGCCCAGCTTACAATATGAGAAATTGAAATTTTTTTCCAATGATTGTTGATGTTAGAATGGTGTTATGCTTAGTTAAGTTGATAACTTGTTGAAATTCTTATTGTATTTAACCTTTTTCTTCCACTTCGAACCAACCACACACCCGTGCACATTAGAACCCCCCGCGAATAAAAAGACCAATGAGTCTTTCAAAAAAAGAAAAGAAAAAGAAAAGAAAAAGAAAAAGAAAAAGAAAAAGAAAAGAAAAGAAAATTTGTGACACTTTGTCTTAAAACCCGAGCATGGTCCAAGGGTTATATGGTGAAAGTCTTTAAAGTCAAACTTGCCAACCGGGGTCGGGAGCCACCGACCGCTCAAGTATACGGGTGAATAGGCAAAGTTTAGCAAATCGTAGGTGCCGGAGTTTCTAAATTTCATTAAACCCGGCGAAACCCTAAGAGTTAGTGGTCGAGAGATCCTTATGACTTACGCCCTTGCCTAATCGGGTCGGGAGTCAGACCCCCTCGTTATACGGACATTAGTATTAGATATCCTCATCATCGCACCCCCTACAATAAAAGAAAAGGAGTCAGGAACAAAAAAGTGGGTCATAATCTATCGAGGCCGCTAGTCGGGCCAGTTTAGACAAGAGCCAGTCAGGGGGGAGATGACGCTTGATAGATTATTTTGAAAACTAACTGCTAACACTTAAGTTTTTATGAAGGTGTCAGCTCGGGTTCTCCAGAGTTGACATTATTTTGATACTTGACTTCAGACAACACACACTCTTCCGAGATATATTATCGCGTGAGTTTCGCAATCACTTAAATAGCAGGTCGGGCATTATCACTTCATTTTTTGGATATATATATATAGCCAATCTGGCCTTTATTTGCTTTCTTCTTCCATTGCTAAGGGATTAGCAATGTGTCGGTTGGGGGGAGTGATTACTACCCAAAAAGTGCTATTTTACACCTTATTAATACAGGTTTTGAGTACTTTTTGTGTACTAAATCTACCTTCCTAATTAACCCAATTAAAGATGTTAAGGACCTAGCAAAGCTACTAATCAAATTTCGAGGCAAGTTTTGTTGTTTTTGGTGTGCTATTATAATAATAGATAGATTCAAACAACCATGAGAATCCAAGTTCAATTCATAGCTGCAAATAATCAGAAATAGGAAGAACAACCAGCAGAATGAAGTAGAGCACTTGACAATTTCGCAAGGGTTGCAAAATTTCGCAACCCTGTGACACTGTTCCTGCTGCTTTTGCCTTTTTGACTTTTTTTATTACATTTTTTCGTTTTTCTTGAATTATCCCTCATGTAATATGACTCTTTCATTTTCTTTTTTTGTAATTTTTCTTGGCTTTGGGCAATATATAAGTCCCAAGCATCACTGTAACAAAATCATCTTCTTCTATTAATAAAGTCATGGGAAGCTTTTTAAAGATTTTCCCGCTTCTTCTTCTCATTTTCACTCTTTCCCCATTTTTCTCTTCCTTTCTCACTAGCCAAACACCCTCGAGGACACAACTCGCAGGATGAATGGGCTTAACCCTTTCTTCCTCAAGTGAAAAGGTCATTGCATAGGATCTAAGGCAACTGGAGGTTTTCATGGTTTTCACGCAGGTATTCATTGTTTTTAATGCTCTTTCTTGAACTCTAGGTTTAGATCCCTTCGATGCACCTTGAATGATCCGTATTTGATAATCTTTTAGGGTTCAATGAATGCTTATTGTTAGATCCACTGAGATTCATTAGTTATCATCTATTAGTCATTGGAAGGTGAGTCAAGGAGACTTGTTTTTCACCCGCCGAGACCATTAATGCCTCGCTGGGAATACCATTTTCAAAAAGGGATAGCTTATTGGGTCAGTTTTTAGCTAAATGAAGATTCGGCCTGAGATGACTATAGGTCATCCTCCCCAACGCATGGTACCGAGGACTCAATACTTTAGAACTCAAACCCAATAGCTTGATGCTTCAAGGGATTCTCTTTTACATTTTAACTTATTTTATTTTCAAGTTTTAACCATCACAACCCATTGTTTTTACCAAAAACCCAAAATCCAAACAAATTCACCATTTTAAACCTCATCAGAAGTCATTTCAGGCGAAGAAAACCCATCCTCGTGTTCAACCCTGTAGCCACTATAATCGAAGTAGCCATGCTACGATAGTGGAGGTATTAGTATAAATTTTGGTTGATTCCCGCCACTCGCAGTTTAACCGGCCTGTCAACCCAGACCGATCAAATTCTTCACACCTAGGTAAACGATTACCTAGTGGAGCCAAAGGTATCCATAAGTATGGTCCTAATACTAGCTCATCTCAGCTAGGTATCAAAAGTCTAGGTACAGGAATACCTAGGACTGTTAGGCATGGGTTAGATCATTGCATGGGGTGCATTATATGTTTTATGTTCTAATGTGCTCAATGTTTGTGTGAATTATATGCATGGTAAAGTGTATATGGAAAAGATTTGAATACTAAGGTTAGAGAACATAACTTAAGGAGTCTGTGAAATGATGAACGGAATAGTTCGTGATGTCGAGGTCTATTTTTAGTTGGCACATGCACTACTAGTTAAAACAAGAAAAGAAATCTCATTTTCTTATTTGACATGTGTAGATGGTAAGTTGAGGAAGAGGGGACGAGAGGTCAGCCCACGAGGCAAATAGCTAACCACCACCAGAGTACCAATCTTAATAAGCCTCATAAAGGCTATGGGCGCTGTAGTTTCCATCATTGCACAGGCAAGCCCTGTGGCTACTACCATTGCACCCGACTAGTGCAATCTGGTGGTCAGTGAGGGACGAGTAACTCCATAGGTTTCAAGCACATCATCCTCTCGACTACCGGGAGGACTCATGGTTACATAACTTTGGCTATCGAAAGAGAAATGGATGACAATGAGCATCCGGACATGGGTACTAGTGCTAAGAGGAAGGAGAATCCTCACCTTTTCTAGCCCAAGAAGAAGCAAAAAGACTCCCTATCAAGACCTGATCTCAAGGACAGGGCCGTGGCCACCAAGGCTAAGGCCAAGGTCAATAATTCAGGGGTGGAAGACACTTCAAGGCTCCTAGCTAGTCAGGTCAGAGAGCGTGTTTCCATTGTCACAAGTCCTGACACTTTTTTTGCATTTAGATCGCCTCAAAGTGTGGACCGTAGTTATGGGACACCACAATCCCAATCATCAATGGGACATGCACAGACGCAATTTGTTCCTCCTTACCCCAACATGGGCCAGGGGAACCAGTATCAGTCCTAGGGTGCTGCACAAGCACCTACTATTTCTCAAACAGGCTACATGGGCCAGGGCATGGGTCAGGGTCGATGCCAGGACTTCGAGGCCGGGACTCCTATAAACTGTGGGCTGTCTTACGCCTGATACCAATAGGCCGAGCCTTCAGACATCGCCTATACGTGGCAATGCTTCTACTCCTCACACTTCTCGACAAGAGTGTCATTTAAATTCGGGTGCATCATATTCATATCGGGTCGCCAGATCATGCGTGAAAGGCTCCTGGGCTAGAGGTTAAGACCGGTGCCGCCGCATGTGAGCTCTCCCCTAGGAACTAGAGTTAGTGTGGATCTGATATGTCGTAGTCGTGGTGGTGAGTTGCAGATCTCCGGATTCCACTCTACATGACCCAACTGGCCATGTACGCCTGAGCTTGACGTCATCCTTGACGGACCAGCCTCGACGATACACTACAAGTCGCTATCGGATCGCGGATTGTAAGAGAGTTATCGCTGGGCACACGCACAGATTTGTGTTATGTTTTAGGGGGGATAAGCATGATGCTTTACCCTGACTATGTAATGAATCCGTGGTACGGACAATTAATGGTCAAGCAGAAAGCCCAATTGAGGACGAGGTGAGATAGGATTTGTGTGAAAACCCGAATAAATTTGAAAATTTTCACGAAACGGTAAATTGTCGCTACAATACAGGTTGAAAACCTTGAAGTTTTCTGCAACTTCTGATGACGAAAACACTCACACCGTTCGCCTCGCGAAATTTAGGTTGCCCAGAGAATTCCCAAGCAACCCTAGATAGCCGAAATTTCCCACGCTTCGAGCAACGAAGTGTCACAGGTCAACATGCATGCAATGTGATAGGACACATGGCAAGCCATGTGTAAAAATGCATGCAAATGCATGCATGTATAAATGAGATGTTCGTAGAAGGAGGGGAGGGGAGGAAAGGAAAAGAGAAAGGAAAAGGGAAAGGGAGGAAAGGAAAAGAGAAAAGGAAGAAAGAAGAGAAAAGGAAAGAAGAAAAATGAAGAAAAACGAGGAAGAAGGAAAAGGAAGAGAAGGAAAGGAAAGAGGAAAAGGAAGGAGTGTCATGTGCTGGAGCAAACCCGACTCCGCGAAGAACCCGAACCGTGCTACAAGAGTGTGCTCTCCTACTTTGCTCATTTCACGCCTAGGGGCCGCGGTAGGGGCTCCAACGACTCACCCCACTTCGAGGTGAATTCATTTCATCAGGTAGTCCTGCTTCTTGGTCAGGGGACGATCATGAAACGAGTATATGAGTTCCCGGGACCATCGAGGCCAAGCATGGCGTCCCGGAACTAAGCAAATCTGGGAAGAATGGAAAACGGGGGTATGCCTGCATTTCCATACCACCCCCATAATAGCAATACTAACTTTGGGAAAGCCATAATTTTCCGTCCGAACTCGATGACGATTCGATCTACGAAAATCTCAAGAGTCTAGAATCATAAGATGAAGTGATCAGCCAAAAAGTGGGCTGAATAAAGGAGTCAGTCTGACACTGAGGAACGACCACTGATCTTAATTTCGCTTCTGAACCTGCCAGATCCGAAATTCTACGTATATGGCCTGGGCAGAAATTGCGTTTTGAATTTTTGTGTGATATTTACAAAAGCTAGAATTTTTGCACTAAGTCTAGATTTTTCCGAGGTCAAGTATGGCCGGATTTATGGCTAGGAATGGCAAATGTGTGTTATTACTGTAAATTGAATAATATGTTAATGTGTGAAATTATGTGATATATGTGGGATAAAAATGAAAATAATTATATTCATTAAACATAATTTATCCATGACACTTGACATGTAATGTGTGATTTATATGTTGCATGTGACACATAGCATACATGTAGCATGAAATGACATGCAATGAAACTTGCATTGCATTTATGCACGTGGCATCGCATTTACATGGGTGTGAGTGTATGGAAATGATCGACCCTTGCTCGGGGGTCTTCGATGGTACATCAAGAATGCAAATGATTTTCGAGATCGTTCACGCATTTCTGAGACTCGGCCAAAGTATGTATCGTAGATCGTCTACGTATTTCTGAAACACCAAAGTATTGATCGGAGACTATCCACATTATATCTCGGAGACTGTCTAATAAAAAACAAATAAAACAAAAAGATTTTGTTTTAGAAAGCGGTCACGGACTCAACGCCTATGATGCTTTTCACACTCGTATACGATGTGTGAGAGAATCCGCGAGGAACTCGATCGGGCCATGATCGGGTCGTATCTTATTCATGATGCAGGCATTCAAGTGTGTGTGGATTGTAACTCGAGCATTGCATGTGCACTTAGGTGGGAAGTAACCTCAGAGGAAATATATCTACCGGCCGTCACCTCGTCAGGATCATTCTTCAGGTACACGAGAGGACGACGCTCCTTCGAGGCCATGAGTATGAAGAGGGCCGGGTTATGACCTTGAACACTATGTTTGTAAAATATATTGGGACAATCTGTTTTGATATATTTTGGTTTGTAAAAGAGTTGTATATCAAACTCTTGTATAATAATATGGTAAGTTTTATGTTTGCAAGAAAAATATAAAGAAATGAGTCCCTATGAATGGATCAATTAGCATGGACATCGATCATCCGACTTCCACAAATATTAAGCGCTGGTCGACGGTTGTCAACCGGACCCCTAGTCGGGCTTCACACGGTTTACCTCGAGTGGTTTGTGAGTATAAGGATGTCTTTCCGGATGAACTATCAGGATTACCTTCATACAGGGATGTAGACTTTTTCATTGAGTTACACCCTGGTACGTTGCCCATTTCTATGACTCCTCATAGGATGACACTTGTTAACTTGAACTCAAGGTCCAACTATAGGAATTGTTGGACAGGGGTTTTATTAGATCGATCACTTCACCTTGGGGCACTCTGGTTCTGTTTGCTAAGAAGAAGGATAAGACCCTTCGACTGTGCATTGACTATCGGCAATTAAACAGGCTTACAATCAAGAATCGGTATTCGTTACCAAGGATTGATGATTTGCTTGATCAGTTGAGAGGGGCGCGAGTTTATTCCAAGATAGACCTTGCACCGGTTACTCACCAATTGAGAGTTAGAGGCGATATCCCTATAGGACAACGTTGAGGACATGGTATGGGTATTTCGAGTTCATAGTGATGCCATTTGGATTGACAAATGCTCCAGCAGCATTCATGGATCTCATGCATAGGGTATTCTAACCCTACTTAGATCAATTCATCATAGTCTTTGTGGACGACATTTTGATCTACTCCCAGTCTGAGGAGGAGTATGAGGATCACTTGAGGATTATTCTCCGGTGCCCCTCGTGAGAACATCACTAGTATGTTAAGCAAGAAGTACGAGCTTGTCTTACCGAGGCGCAGATTCGGGACATGCAAAGGTCGCCTTCCGTGTATCGCTGACCCGAGAAGGTCGAGGCAGTTATGAGTTGGGAGAGGCCGAAGTCAGTCTTTGAGATACGCAGTTTCTTAGGATTGGCAGGGTATTATAGGAGATTCATTGAGGACTTCTCCTGATTAGCTGCACCTATGACGAGATTGAACCAAAAGGAGTTCAAATTCGAGTGGAATGACCTGTTGTGAGAAGGCATTCCAGAAATTGAAAAGGAGGCTACCATGCTCTTATTCCGATAGTCCTTAAAGGATGAGGTACACGTTGTATCAGATGCCTCCAAGGACGGATTGTGATGCGTTTTGATGTAGTTCGGGAGGGTAGTAGCTTATGGTTCGAATCATGAGCGGAATTACCCCACGCATGACATGGAGTTTGATGCCATAGTCTTCGCCTTGAAGATTTGGTGCCACTATCTATATGGTGAGCAGTTCGAGGTGTTTTCATACCACAAAAGTCTAAAGTATATCTTTACACAACGAGACCTCAACATAAGGCAACGCAGATGGATGGAGTATCTGGAGGATTATGACTTCACTTTGCAATGCCATCCTGTATGAAAATGCCTGTGGTTGACGCGCCAATGTCACGGGAGTACCGGCAGTGTAGCTTCCCATGAGCGCCATATGCCTGCGTCAGAGAATGGGGCCAGCTATAGTATAAAGATCAAGCTCAGGGTGTCTTATGGAGTTTAGTGGCCACGCCTTCTCTACCGAGCAGAGTGATTGAGTCCCAAGATTATGACTTCACTTTGCAATGCCATCCTGGTAAGGAAAATGCTCGTGGTTGACGCGCTCAGTCAGAAGTCACGGAAAGTACTGGCTAGTGTAGCTTCCCATGAGTGCCATATGCTCAAGGTTGTAGAACAGTTTGGGCTATAGTATAAAGATCAAGCTCAGGGTGTCTTATGGAGTTTAGTGGCCACGCCTTCTCTCTGAAACGAGTGATTGAGTCCCGAGGCGGGACGAGATAGTGTTCATGTCGAGTAGGGTCATAGTCGGGTGTGGGTGGTGGCGGGCTGGATGCGGGTTACTCCATCCATTGGGGGTAGCAGAGTGAAAGTGGGAACATATCACGATGGATTTTGTGACTCACTTGCCATGGACATTGCGAGCATGATGCGGTGTGGGTGATAGTGGATTGGCTCGCCTGCGTGGCGCATTTTCGGCGTCACGGATGACCTTCACCTTGGAGGAATTCTACGGGGTATACGGTCGAGAGATTGTCAGTGCATGGGTGCTGATCTACATCATATCGAGCTGGGATCCTAGGTTTCTGACTCACTTTTAGAAGAGTTTCGAAGGGAGCGTGGAACCGCAGTGATGATGAGCATTGCTTTTCATCCACAGACAACGGTAGGTCGAGATGGCTATCACGGGTTTTAGAGGACATCTTTGCGAGCATGTTATGGATCTTAAATTGCTTGGGAGGAGCATTTTCCCTTGGTAGAGTTCGTTTACAACAACAGTTATCAAATGAGCATACAGATAGCACATTAGGGAAAAACTTGTATAGGAGGCCATGTCGATCTCGATTTGTTAGACGAGGAGGTGGGAGGGATCCGTCACGGATTAGGTTTGGTAGAAGACACCTCTGAGAAGGTGGATTTGATACGGAAGCGTCTTCTCACGGCTCAGAGTCGGCAGAAGAGCTACGCTGACAAGCGCCATCAACCTCTAGAGTTTGAGGTGGGAGATCACGTCTTCTTGAAGGTGATGCCTAAGAGATGAGTGGTCGGGTTCGATCGTGGGGCTTATCTCCGGGAATGTCATCGGGCCCCTTTGAGATACTCGAGAGGGTGGGCACAGTTGCATATCGGTTGGCATTACCGTCGAGTTTATCGAGTGTCCATGAGGTATTCCATGTCTCCATGCTCCGGAAATACACTCTAGATTTGGGCCATGTAGTGGATTAGGGCGAGCTTATTGTTGATATAGATGGGACCTTCGAGGAGGGGCCATTGCATATCATGGATAATCAGGATCAGTTTTTGCGACGAAAGATCGTGAGGTTAGTGAAGGTGTTGTGGCAACATCAAGGATTGGAGGAGACAACATGGGAACGTGAGAACATGATGCGTGCGAACTACCCTTTCTTGTTTAAGGATGAAGGTTTGTGGTTTAGCCATTTGGTGATTAAATGACTAGTTTGTATGCATGTGATTGTGTATGGTTGCGTATGCATGTGATGTGCGTGCAAGTGCATGTATTGATTTCAGGCAAATTCTTTTAAGGAGACAATGTAAAATCCGAGAAAATTTTAATTTTTTTGAAAAATAGCAAAAATAATAAAATTGTCATAATGGTTCAAGGAAGCCTAGAAAATTCTCTAGATCTCGGATGAAGAAACGGATTTCACCGTTCGATTTGTTTCATGAAATCTAGTTACCCATAAACATTTAGTCAAATTAAAGACGATCCAATTTTGTTATTTCTTTGGGTGGATGGTTATTGAGTGACCCCGGGGATGAGATTTTTGTGAGAATATCGGGAGTTAGGAAATAACTCAAGTTAAGTTCATTTAAAATAAATTGAACTTGGACTGGGACGAAATAAATTGTTTTGGGGTAGGAACGGATCCAAGTGAGGATCGAGTGACACGTGGCACCATGAGAGCCACTTATCCAGCCTTGAATTAAGTTAGAACAAAAATAAAGAGAAGGGGAGAAAACGGATAGAGAGATGAGAGAAACGGAGGAAGGAGAGAAGAGAGAGAGATGAGAGAGAAGTTCTACCTTCTCTCCACGATCTACGGAGATCGGGTAGTCAGTTTTCGTCGGACCAAGAACTAAATCAGAGTACTCAGCGAGGGCTACACATGGAAACCGGAAACTCCAAGTTTCGCTGAGGTTTCGGGTAGGAGGTTCGTGAAGTAGAAAGCTTCGGGTTCAGGAAGTGTCCGCGAGACTTCCTCAGGGCGTTGTTCCACGCTCCAGGTAGAATTCTTCCTACTTTGGTTAATTTTCCATTCTAAGGGCTTTTTGGTTAATTTAATTCCCTAAGGATGTTTGGCCCTTTGCCCCTAAGGGCTGTTTGGCAATTAATGAGTTATGGGAATAATACTTTTATTTTGACCCCGATATGATGTCAGTTTTGAGGCTGATTTTAGGTTAGAAAAGGGAGAATTTGGACTAGAAGTATTGTTCAAGGAAATTGTATCTCTATCTGAGAACTTGATGTTGATTTTGAATCACCCAAATTGAACCTATACTCATGATTATGGTCTGTTTCGAGAGGACTACTCTAAGGCTACCTTGTTTTAAGTAGAACCTCTTTGTCACAGGTTTTTAGGGCTGATTTTACCGGCTAGAAAGTGAGAATTTGGACTAGCATCCTTGAGGAACTTGTAGCCACATCCAATAACTTGATGTTAAGCTTTTGACACCCAAATCGGACCTCTATAACTCAAGTTATGGTCCATTTTTCGGGACTGCTACATCTTAGGTTGTTTAATGATTTGTGTCTATACTTTTGTCACAATTGGTATATGATTGTAGTATATCATTGATTACTACCCAAAAAGTGCTGTTTTACACCCTTATTAATATAGGTTTTGAGCACTTTTTGTGTATTAATCAGCCTAATTAACCCAATTGTCATGTTAAGGACCTAGCAAAGTTACTAATCAAATTTTGTGGCAAGTTTTGTTGTTTTTGCAAGCTTTTTATACCATAGATAGGGATTCTGCTCAACCATGGAGAATCCAAGTTCAACTCATAGCTACAAATCAAAAACCAAAGAAAGAAGCGAAAGCAGAAGAAAGGGTAGGGTTGCTAGAATTTTGCAACCTATACAAAACTGCGGTGAAAATTTTGCGATCTTCTGAAAATTCGCAACACAATGAAATACCTTCCTAGCGCCTTGTTTAAGTTTCTATACTTGTTGAATGTTCTGTGTTTGACTTTTTGACTTTTTGTTACCCTTTTTGGTTTCTTCCCATTTGTCCTTGTAATAGCTTTGCTTTTAGTTTTTAATTATTTGTATTTGGGGTTTCATTCTCAGCCCACAGAGCAGACTTTGTAAGACAACTCTTTCATTATAGTAATTTTTGGTTTTTAGGGAGCTTGCGCTTTCTTGGGAAGCTTGCAGCGCAAGCTCCTAGTTATCATTTTCTCTCATTTTCTCTCATTTTCTTTCCACTTTCTCACTAGCCAAACATCCTCTGAGGATGACAACTCGGAGGATGAGTGGCTAGAACCTCTTTCTCCTTGAAGAAGAAGGCTACTGGGTAGGGGATATAAGGCAAATGGAGGGTTTTCCATGTTTCAACGGAGGTATTTTCTACCATTTATGGTTTAATTCAAACGTCGGCTTTAATCCCTTCGGGTTGCTTTGAATGATTGGTATTTGATAAGCTTTTGGGTTCATTGGATGCTTATTGCTAGATCCATTGACATCCGTTAGTTATCATCACATGGGTTATTGAAGGCGATTCAAGTATGTTTTATTTTCTCCAAATTTTTAGGTTTGATCCCTTGGTTCACCTTAAATGGTCGATTACTTAGTAAGCTTTTAGGGTTCATTAATATGCTTATTGTTAGATCTGATGATATTCATTAGTTATCATTTATTAGATGTTGGAAGAGTGAGTCGGGTGATGTTATTCAGCGTGAGGACCATCAATAGGAAGCAAATACCAATTTTCAAAGATATTTGTTTAGGGTTCGGTTTTATAGACATATGAAGATCCAGTTCGAAATGGCTATAGGTCATCCTCGTAGCCACGAGGAAAATGGACAGAACCCCTCGGTGACCTTTAAATTGAATCCAGTGGTCCCGAGACTTGAGAGACTTCTATTTACATTTATTTTATTTAACTTTCGGTTTCCAAGCAATTTCAACCTTTGTTTTTACGAACTTAAAAATCAATTGAATTCACCAATTTGAACCTCATTGTAAAGTCATTTGTCGCAGAACTCATCCTGTGTTAGGCCACTGAAATTGTATACTACGTTAACCATGCTACCTACGTGGGAGAATTAGATTTATAAATTTTGTTGATTCCGGAACCACCCTCCGTGCACCACGAATCAAATAGCCTTGGGTTATAAGGATGGTGCCTAAGTGAAAATGACAACATAAAGTAACACTTGTGATCCCCTCATCACAAGATACGAGGTGAATTACTTTTATTTTCTATTTAGCATTTTTGTCTGTTGTTAATTTTGTTGCTTTCTTATTTTTAGCTAAAATTACCCCTTTTAGGTAAATTGTTTTCTTTTTTCTTGTTTGGTGTTGCCTTGTTTTCCGAGCGAAGTGCAAGTTCCGGTGGGTAGGAGTGCGGAGCGGGTTGGTTAAGGTCGGTCTCCCACGAGGGCTAGAAGCTGCGTGATCAGTATGAACCAAATGGAACTACCTCCTAAAGAACAGCAGAGTCAACAACTTGTGGAGAGAAATCCAAACGCATATAGGTCCATGAGGGACTATAGAAACCCTCCATGGGTGAGTGCGCCCTCATGCATTGTGCCCCAACAAATGCACCATATGGAAATGCTTACAACCATAGTTGGGGGAACCACCTAAATCTTTCACGGGGACCAAAACCTTCACAATATGCACCTCTTGCACATTCACAGTATGTTTCTTCATCTAAACCTCAACCACCGCAGTCAACCTCTCCATGTGAACAAGCCATTCTGAACCTTAGCAAGCTGGTGGGTGACTTTATGGAAGCGAGGAAGGCGATCAATGCTCGATTAAAGTCGAGAAAATTGACCTTTGTGGAAAACAATGTGGACGAAGAATTGATAGACTTTAAAAGAAATTGATCGGAAGAATTTGACAGCACCTGCAAAGCTCGATTTCAGGCTTGCTAATCAGCAACATTTATCGGAGGAGAGAGAATCCCGGAGGAAGAGTGCTGGGATTGACACCATGGTGGAGGAACATTGTCAGCAACGAGCTATAAGAAGAAATTTAATAGAAATTTTCTTTGAATATTACGAAGGGTTATAATCATAGACATTGGTCTTGTTGTTTGTCCATGGGAAAGAAAGAAGCAATCTCTGTGTTGGTAGAGGGAGGTAGTGGAAAGGCTCTTGGAAGAGCCCCAGCCTGATTACACGCCTGCCCGACCCTGATCTGCTATCTTTACTACGCTGCGTCGCAATCTTCTTCAGGCTTTTCTTTGCTAAAGGCGAGAATTCGATCCATTTGCAAGCGTGCGAAACTTTAGGAAATTAGTGGCCGTTGTTGAGCTTTTGGCACTACATCAAAGACATTGGCGGTACTCATGTTGCATGGCACGACGGATGGCTCATGCAAGCGATCTTGGTTCGGTTTGGAGCACTGGGCCTCGGCAATTACACCCAGCTCCACCGGTTCAACGGCCTCTGAGGCGAGCGATTTGGTGGACTCGGTCTCCTTGAGGCTACTTGAGTTCACTCACTTTTTGTTGATTTTGATTTTATTTTATTTTGCTTTATTCAATTTTTCTCTTTAGATTTTCTCTAATTTTAAGTTAATCTTTGTTTCTAGCTTATTTTTCATTTTTCTGCATTTTTTTTAATTTTTCCTGTGTTTATTTTTGCAGTTTGTGTCAAATTTTTTTGCGGAGTAGGGAGGTCGGGAGCTCGGAGGACCAGCAGAAATTTCTGGCTGGAAAGATTCGCGGTGTTGCGAAATTACGCAGCAACCACACTTTGTAGCGATTATTGCCTTTTTCCTTTTATTTTATTTTAATTATTATTATTTATATATAAAAAAATTCTTTTATTTATATTTATATATTAAAAATATATTTAAAATGCAATGTACGGATTGCGAAATTCTGCAATTTCTTGACCCTTTTCGTAGCCCTCAATTTTTCTACACCCCTATTTTGTTTTGGCCATAACTTTTTCATCCAAAATCCGTTTTGGGTAATTTTGGTATCGTTGGAAAGCTTAGAGAGTTTAAAATCTAAATATAACCAGAAATAACACTTTTGAGATCATGATAAAGGCGTAATTTTCAAAATTCTCCAACTAGTCACTTTTTTCCTCTCTTTTCTTCTTCCTAGCATTGTTCATTTTGAAGCCTAAATGGGGTGAATAAAGTCTCGATTGGAAAACTTGCAAGAATCTCCTATCCAAAAATGGGTACATTTAATCAAGGGTATCACCTCCTCCCTTAATTTCCATTCCACCAAGCCATATTGAGGATAATGTTGAATTTGGTTGGGGGAGAGTTAAGGGAAGGAAGTGTTGTTTATGTTTTTTGAGCAAGTCTTTTGTTTTAGTTGAATGGCTTGCTAGTTAGTTTTACAATATAATGCATGTTTTGTTTTAGTTTCTAGTTCATGCTTTTAGTTTATGATTTTCAAAAAAAAAAAAATTGTAATGCTCAACTTGCAGTATGAGAAATTGAAATTTTGTTCCAATGTTGTTGATGTTAGAATTGTGTTATGCCTAGTTGAGTTGATAACATGTTGAAATTCTTATGGTATTCGACCTTTTTTCTTCCGCATTGATCTAACCACACACCGTGCACATTAGATTTCATTTATAGGCTGAAAAACTGTCTTGCCTTTTAAGCCTTGTAAAAGTCCGACCTAGTACATTTGACCACCTTTAATAGGTCGGGACCCCTTGAATAAAAAGACCAATGAGTCTTTCAAAATAAAAAGAAAAGAAAAAAGAAAGAAAAGAAAATTTGTGGCCTTAGATCTTGAAACTTGAGCACGGTCCAAGGGGTATATGGTGAAAGTCTTTAAAGCCTGGTGCCCTAAGCCAACTGGTTAGGAGCCATCGACTTTGTGCTCATTACATGGGTGAATAGGTAGAGTTTAGCAAATTGTAGGTGCTAGAGTTTTGAACTCGTTAAGAGTCCGGGGTGAAACCTGAAGAGTTAGTGGTCGAAAGATCGCCCTTGAGCGATGCCTAAACCTTAATTGGTTGGGGAGTCATCGGTGGACCCAGATTACATGGACACTTGTGAGTTCGATACCCTCGGCATTTGCTTACGAAAGCAAAGGGTTATTGGAATAAAAGTGGGTCCTAATCTATTGAGGTTGGTTAGTCTACTAGGCTTAGACAAGAGCTAGGTTAGAGGAGGAGAACAATTTGACAGTTTATTTTTGAAACCTAATCAAATCAAACACTTAGGTTTTTGTGGAAGGTATCAGGTCGGTTCTCTAGGAGTTGACACTGTTTTGATACTTGATTTTGCATAGCACTTACTCTTCTTAAGACAATCATTAGGTAGGATTTTGATGAATCTTGTTGAAGGTTAGGCATTATCACTTCATTTTTTTGAAACATCGTTTTTTTTTTTTATATATATAGCAAATCTTGCTTTTGATTGCTTTTTTCTTCTTTCATTGCTAAGGGACTAGCGATACTATATCAGTTAGGAGAATTGTGATTACTACCCAAAAAAGTGTTATTTTACACCCATATTAATAGGTTTGAGCACTTTTTTGTGTACTAATCAGCTTAATTAACTTGATTGGCATGTTAAGGACCTAGCAAGCTACTAATCAAATTTTATTGTAAGTTTGTTGTTTTTGTAGGCTTTTTATGTACCATAGATAGAGTTCTACTCAACCATGGAGAATCAAGTTCAACTCATAGCTGCAAATCAAAAACTAGAAGAAAAGAGAAGCAGAAAGCAAAAGAAAAGGAGCAGGGCTACGAAATTTTTGCAACCTGCAAAACTTCGCAGGTTGCGAATTTTTGCAACCTGTGAAATTGCCTTCCTTGTGCCTTTGTTCAAGTTTCGACCTTTACATTGAATGTTTCTCTTTGTTTTTACTTTGTTACCTTTTGGTTTCTTCCCATTTGTCCTTGTAATAGCTTTTGCTTTTGGTTTGGTATTTTGTATTTGGGGTTTGGGCTATAAAAGCCCCGGACAAGACTGTGAGCTGACTTTTTCATTTATAGTAATTTTTGGTTTTTGGGAAGCTTGTAGCGTAAGCTCCCGGTTCTCATTTTCTCTCATTTTCTTTCCACTTTCTCACTGGCAAAAACCCTCGAGGATGACAGCTCGGAGGATGGAGTGCGCGTAAACGTGTAGCTAGGCGAACACAGAACCAGCAAGCTATAAACCCTAAACCTTACATACGTAGCACAGCTCTAAGTGGTGGCGCTAGGGTTGAACTTAAGGATGGGTTTTCTTTGCACAAATGATTTACAATGAGCTCAAAAAAGTGAATTTCAGTTTGGATTTTTGGGTTTGATAAAAATAGCAGTGTATGGTGGTTTGCAAGCTAAAAATAAAATGAAGAAAAATAAGAAAAAGAACTCCTTGAAGCATTGGGCTACTAGGTTAAGTTCTAAAAGAACAATGAGAGTTTCTCGAGGTCCTTTTCCTCGCGATTTAGGGAGGATGACCTATAGTCATTTGAATGGGATCTTCATTTGGCTTTTAAATCCCGAACCTAACAATTTCCTTTTGAAACAAAAGCCTTTATTAAGCATAAATGCTCAGAGCCAGTGAAAACATATCACTGATCCCTGCCCCTACGTGACTCATAGAGACATTTAATCGAATCTCGGTGAATCTGCAATAAGCATCCATGAACCCCAGATTGCAAAATGGTTAATCAAATCTCTCGAAGGTTTAAACCTAGATTGAAAGATAGAAACATAAATCACAATAACTGTTAAAAGCAGAGGAGACCAAAATTTTACCTCGATTCAAGCCCATTAGCCCTCCTCTTCAGGATAAAGGGGTTTAGCCAACCATCCCTTGAGTTGTCATCCTCAGGGTGTTTAACATAGAAAAATGAAAAGAAAATGAAAGAAAAGGGGAGAAAATAAAGCGAGAGGAAAAGCGGGCATGTGTGCCAAGTTTGTCATTTGAACAAAGTCTCCACAGTTACGGCGTGTGCAATGACATATAGCCACGAGACGAAAAATTACCAAATTACATGAACTATCACTATTACATAAGGGGTAATTTGGAAAATTCAAAAAGACAAAATAGGATCAAAGGAAAATAGGGAAGAAATTTTCGCATTGTCACGAAGTCTTATATCTGAAATTCATAGTCAAGTCTAATCGATGTGAAATTACGCGCAGTGGTGCTAACTTGCACATTTTTCAACTTTTTCTGCTCTTCTTTCCTTCTAATTTCTTATCTACAATGTTGAGTTCGACTCGAATTCTTCGTGCTTGGATCGATTCAACAAATTTTGCATTAAAAGCACAAAACTACAAATTAATACAAAATCACGTCAGTAAATAGTGAACACAATGTGCAAATCGGGTTATTTCGGTGGATTAGTCTGTAAAGTGCCCGACCTATAATAATAGACAAGTGCTTTTTGGGCCTTTATCAATGAGTGGCTAGAACCTCTTTCTCATGAAGAAGAGGCTATTGGGTAGGGGATATAAAACCCAAGGCGAGGTTTTCCATGTTTCAATTATTTTCTACCATTTATGGTTTAATTCAAGCGTCGGCTTTAATCCCCCTTCGGTTGCTTTGAATGATCATTATTTGATAAACTTTAGGTTCCATTGGATGCTTATTATAGATCCAGTGACATCAGATTAGTTATCATCTATGGGTTATTAATGATTCAAGGATGTTTTATTTTCTCAAATTTTAGAGGTTTAGATCCCGCCGGTTCACCTTAAATGAGTGAACACTTGACGCTTTTAGGGTTCATTGTGGCTTATTGTTGATAAAATGATATTCATTAGTTATCATTTATTAATTTGTTGGAAAGTGAGTCAAAGGTGATGTTATTCAACGTAGAGACCATCAATAGGAAGCAAATACTAAATTTTCAAAGATATTTATTTAGGGTTCAGTTTTTATAGCCACATGAAGATCAAGTTTGGGAAATGGCTATAGGTCATCCTCCTCAATGCGAGGAAAATGGACCCGAGAACCCCTCAGTGACCTTTAGAACCCAAATCTAGTAGTCTGAGACTTCAAGGAGACTTATATTTTACATTTTATTTTATTTAACTTTCCGTTTCCAAATAATTCAACATTGTTTTACCAGCCTTAAAATCAAATTAGATTCATAATTTGAACCTCATTATAAGTCATTTGTCACGAAGAAAACCCATCCATGTGTTGAGCCTAAACCCAGCCACTATCTTTGCGATAACCATGCTACGACTGTTAGAAGAATTAGGTTTATAAATTTTGTTGATTTGAGACCACCCTCACATTGCACCACGAATCGATCATTTATGAATTTAGTGATATCTTTATTTGGAATTATGTGGAACAAATTGTGCCGTAATGGTTTGGCTTGTGGCGATGCTTGTTTGAATAAGGCCATTACATGGCTTATTGTAGGCTAGTTGTGGACATAATCACATCCGCGATTTGGCGCAGGGATTTGATGGATGTCGCTACTCAGTGAAGTAGTGACAGTGATGTTAATGTATGCGTGTATTGATATGATGGCGCAGTTGTATGATATATTTGGAATTTGTATGCTTTTTATATAAATGTCCAAATGATGCATTGGTAATTATGCATGAGTAGGCATGCACATATAGCACTCATCATATGGCATGGTATGAATGAGTAATGGCATGATTGCATTGCATGTACACTTAGGACATCGCATGACATGGGTGTGAGTGCATAGTAGAGATTGACCTTTGTGTTTGGTGTTCGATAGTGGGCTCGATAACATAGGGTGGCAGCGTCAAATGATCTCACGGTTTTAAAATTAAAAAAATAGAAAAATCTGTTGTGTGGGCACATGAGTTGGGTAAGATCCCCCAAAGTGAAAAGACCCGATATTGAGTTGACGCTGATCGCGGCGGTGGCTTAGTTAAAAATGTCCCGGAAAGGCACGGTGTCTGAGGTGTAAACCCAAATACGTGATCTGATACATAAACACACGGAACTTGGAAAATGCAAGTTGATATCGGGAACCGTCCAATGGATTTTGATTTATAAAACAAAAAGCTTTTGTTTTGAAAAATGGTCATTGATGGAACATAATGACGATTCGGTTTTTCCCACTCGACATATGCATGTGTGAGTGAGTCGGTGAGGACTTGGGACATGGGATATGGTGAGTCATTCACAAATCCATGACTTGCCGAGCATTTAGTGGAATGCGCATGTTTTGCCAGATGTGTGGTGTGCCATTGCACTTAAATTGAAGTAGCCCTTGTAAGAGGTATTCTCCTCTTGGGCATTACTCACCCCGAGATCATGGGACCCCACTGAAGTGCGGGGTGGCGAGGGGAGGCGGCCGCTCACTCGGTAGTGATTTTGAAGGAAGCTAGGATGTGGCTTTGATTAATATTTTTGTAAACTATATTAGAACAAGTTAGTTTTAATATATGTTTTGTATAAGAGTGTTGTAATAAACTCTTATGGACTATTGAGATATAGTTGTATATTGGGGATATGGACAAATGGACCCTATGTGGTCATTACTACTTATGTTGAAACCCTGGATAGGTTATGGTTATACTATTATATAGGTTGTATGTTAGGTAGAGCCCCCCGAATAAAGGAGACTCTACTCGATTTTTTGTGAAAATATGGATCCCGATAAATGAGACAAAATAAAGGTGATATCTGGCCACCAAATCCATAGGAATCTCTCGTGGTCGACTGTCACAACCTGACCCCTAGATCAGGGGCCACAGCAGAAGGCACCCCAAAATAACCGACTGATCTACAAGCTCAGCTTGAGGTGTAATGGTGTAGACACGCCCCTGGGTCCCTAAAGTCCTAGCTTGTGACCCCTAGCCTCGACCTCGACCCCTACCCTGGCCCATCCGGGCCCGATCACAAGCAAGAGCCCCCGTGGCAAAGGTCTCCTACGACTGATACTATCTCTCCTGGTCCATGATGGGGTAAGGAGGAACAAACTACGTCTGTGTACGTCCCACTAATGACTGGGACTGAGGTGTCCCATAACTCTGGGATTCCTATCTCTGAGGATAATCCCACCTCAGGTGTCTAGGCTGATGGCAATGGAAACATGTCCCCTGCCCTGTCTGGCCAGGAGCCTCGAAGTGTCTCCCACTTTGGGATGATCAACCTTAGCCTTGGCCTTGATAGCAGTGACCTTGTCCCTGAAACCGTTGCGGAGTAGGAGTCCTCTGCTTCTTCCCTGAGCTAGAAGAAGAAGGTTGGCTCTCCTTCTCTTATCCTTAACACCCGCATCTCGAATGTTCCGTGCGTCATCCATTTCCCTCTCAATAACCATAACTATCCTGACCATCAAGTCCATATCTTGTAGGAGAAGTCCCATAATTTTTCTTGGGATGGATAGTTTCAGTCCATCCTCAAACTTTCTCACCTTCGCCATGTCCATGGCTACATAGTCATCAGCAAAACGGGCTAATTCAGTAAACTTAGCCACATATTAAAGCACTGTCATAGTTCCTTGTCTCAATTCTAGGAACTCCTGAGTTTTTGCATGTCGAGCAGATGCTGGGAAAAACTTACTCATGAAGAGTTCTCGGAACTCTTCCCATGTCATTGCTTCTAACTGAAACGTGGCTAGCTTTATCTTAGTGGCATCGGAGGTAATCTCCATAGCCTCTTTCCACTTGCTCGAACTAATGATCGCCTATCATCTGATCCCCCTCCCTCTCCTCTCGAAGGTCAAAGGATGACGTGTCTTTGAACCTTGAAGGTTACTCAACCCCCCTTGGCTCGCCATTGTACTATCATGTGCAATGATAGTAGCCGCTACACTCACCTGTGCAATAGTAGTAGTTGCAACACTAATAGCCTCCATGAAGGCTTGTTAGTCAAAGGCTAGTGGTAGTGGGTTGTTGCTCCGCCCACCGCCTCGACGTCCCCTTCCTCGACTTCCTCTTCCTCAACTTGCCATCTACATAGCAAATTGAGATTCCTTTTTCTAGTTTAACTAGTAGTGTATATGACATCCTATCCCGAACTATTCCGTTTACTCATTTTATGAACCCCTAAGGTTATGTTCTCTAACCCTAGTGTTCATCTTTTCCTATATACATTTTACCATGTATATAATTCACATAACACACAATCATGTAGCATATTGAGCACAAAACATGAAATGCACCATAAATGCCATGATCTAGACCCATGCCTGCCAAGCCCTAGGTGTTCGTATACCTAAGCTCTAATACCAAGATGTGGCGCCTCAAAATCTAGGGGTCCGTTGACCAATCGTCAACACGTGAAAATACCCATGGATATCGTGTGTCTCAATACCACACTGTCCAATCCCATCTACCGGGATCCGTTTATTTACATTCAATGAACACTTTATGTTATTTTCAAAACATATTACTATGAGGTTAATTACAAACTCATACAAAAGTATATTACAAAACTTGTTTGTCCAATACTTTTACAAAAAGGTTACAAAACCACAATTTGGCTTTCTTCACAATTGCGGCTCCTAATGAGAGTCGTCCACCAGTGTCTACTCTGCACTTGAAATGTTATCCCATATAGGGTGAGCCACGCCCAGTAGAGAAACTTCATACAGAGGCTACTCCCCACCTAAGTGCACATGCAATGTTAGCACTCGCATTCACATCAACCATTCCATACAGAATATGCAATTCTATCATGGAATTATATATGTCATGCCATGAAATGAGATGAGACTTAATCATGTACCACACTCCGAGTCATTACCGACTCCTATCACACACCACAATGCTCATGCGTGATAAAACCATCATTGATGAATCGCATCCAATGATCATTTTCAAACAAAATTTCATTTTGTTTATAAACCAAAACCTTTTGGATGCCATATTCTAATGACTACTTTCTTTTACAAAATCATGTGTCTTTTACGGGTAGCGAATTTTTGGGGTCTTACCGCAGGCTTCGCATGCCTTCTGACACTTTCACGGGCTTTCACCATTGGACACATATGTATAACCAAAAATATCAAGTCTTTCACTTTAGGGGGTATCTATCCTTGCTTTCTATTACCTGATACATATTTTCATGTTTCTACAACAGTGTGACTCTGTTGAACTTCAGTCAACAATACCAGGCCACTCATCAAATCACCAAGTATGGTGTTTGATCGCAATCATGAACTTATACCAATGAAATGCGATGTCTCAGTGCATATGCAATGCATTATGCCATTTCATATCAATTTCATGTCTCATATGTAATGAATGTCATATGGACCATTCCAACATACAATTTATCATGTATTATGGATAATTTCCAAACATTCCATCCAATTTCTAACATATTAAAGCATATATATCAGCAAGAAGAATCAAGCATGTTATCACAAAATCAAGCAACAACACTTTAAAACAATCCATAATTTCAGACCTCACAAGTCAGCCATAACAGACTACCAAAACAGGCGTTAATCAATCCTTAAAATACCAGAACTGGCCCCAAGTATACACCAACCGGGTCGTTAATAGACCACCAAAATGAAGCCCATGAAATTAGTACGAACTGGCATCAAACTCACCCAAAATCCGAACATAACAAATAAATGTACCAACCGGCAAACCTTGGAATGACCATAACTTAGGCTATAGAAGTCCGATTTAGGTGATTCAAAAGCTTACATCAATTTCACTGATGTGGCTACAATTTACATGAAGGACCCGAGTCCGAAGTCCCTCTGTTTCCCATTGAAAAATCAGTCCTAAATTCGGCCGTGTGTATGATCAAAATAGGGCAGCATTCCCATATTTCAAAATTCGGCCAAACAGCCCCTTAGGGCAAAAACATAACCCCACACCCCTTATGGTGGAAAATAAACCAAAGTAGGAAGAATCCCTACCTCTTGGAGTGTAGCCCTTAGACTTTACTTCTTGGCCTGATGAGTTCCGACCGTCAGAACGCATATTTCCTTTTCTCCCTCTTTTTCTCCCTCTTTTCTCCTTCTCTCACTCTTTCTTTCTCCTTCTCTCTCTCTTTCTTTCTTTCCTTTCTCTCCCTTTTCTTTTTTCCTTTTCCTTTCCTTTCCTCCTCCCCTTCCTTTATGAATTGGCCTCCCATTCCTTAAGTATCCAATGGCATGCATGTGGACTCATGGCTTGCCATGTGTCACACATACATTTTCCCTTGCCATGCTTGTGACACATGGCTTGCCATGTGTCACCCAGGCCTCCCGTTGCCTCAGCAGTGAAATTATGACCGTCTTAGATTGATAGAAATTTGCATGGAGTAAGCCCCAGATTTCGCGAGGCATGAAGTCCATGATGAATCCCGTTCGTCATCACGGATCTATAAAATTTCGGGTTTTCAACCTGTATCGTAGTGGCAAGTTCACAGTGTTTGCCCTATTTTTTTGGAAAAGTTTAAATTTACCCGGATTTTACAAGAGATTTTAGGTTATGAGTCTTTATAAGAACATAATATTACAACGATATAATTAAAGTGAATAGTAGTAAAATAAAACCCGCTATTTATAATATCTTTATTGGACCACTTTATATCAACCTTAACCTATTCTTTCAAATCTTTTCTAATCCTTCTTCATTTTTCCACTACCATAAAATAGGCAATTCCAAATTTTGCATTAAATGGTATGTACTATAGCGATATGTTCTTAATATATATATGAGAAATTATTGTAATTGCCAAATTATTAAATTAAACATTTTCTAAAAATATCCACACAACCCTTGTTAAGACATGTTTGTTGGGGTTACACAAAAATTATTATTTGGTTTGAAAAATAGTGAAAACTTAAATAACAAGCTAGCAAAAGTTGTTTGGCAGAGTTCTTAAAAATAAAAAATTGTTTTTAAAAACTCTGTGAAACAAGTTCAAAGGGTATGGTGGATGAAACGGTTTTTAGAACTATGTTATGTTGTTATCTATGTTTTATAGAATAAAAGCATATTTGAAAACCTTAAATATTTTTTTTATGGATGAATTGGACCAAAGTTTTATTTAATGGGAACAAAATTTAAATATTTAATTATAACAATGATTCATTTAAAATTCAAAATATTGAGGTTATCTTCTATCCTCAAAAAACTCAAAAAGAGAAAAATATTTAAAAATTATTTTTCACATGTTTAATATCATATAAAACATACAATCAAATATAGTATAATTAATTTAAAATTATTAGTTATAAAATCATTTAATTCTTGATGGAAAAGATAAAATAAATGGAATGGGTTTTGAAGTAACGTATAAAATTAACTTGTGTTTTAATCTAGTAACCATATTATATGCCATTCACACGTGAAAATGAAGATCATTCTTAAAATATATATTTTCTATGAAGTATTGTTGGGTGTTCAATTATATGTATATCAATTATATGGAACATGGTATGTCAGAAAGTAAATGGAAAAGCTTAAATTTATAAGGAAAAAAGGGCGGTGGTTGGAACACCAGATCCCTTGACAAGTTTATCAGTTTATGCTACTTAAAGTAATTCACCAGCTTCACGATCGTCACAAGAAAAATATTTTAAAATCTATTGTACTTTTGTCCACAAAAAAAAGAAAAAGAGAAAGGTCTTACCATGAGATTTGATTATTTATGTATAATAATAATAATCATGCGATTTGATTTAAAATAAAATAAAGAGATTTTTTAAAAGGAATTTATTTTTTTGCCTACCAAGTTAGTTCAAAAGGTTCACCGTTAAAACAGACATAAAAGCATATAGTGGGAGGTCCTAGATTTGATTCCTACTTGGGAAAATTTACTACCTTGAAATTAGAGTGTGTTATTTTTCAAATAGTTTTTTTTTTTTAAATCTCCTATCAAAAATACAATAAGGTGGGAGGATAGCATCAAGAATGCATAGAAGTTCCTTAATATCTAGGAAACCAAATAGACATATTTGTCTCTTGGTTAAAAAACCCTTAAAATGTGAAAATATTTTAGGGCTTAAAATAAACTCTAGATTATGGGTGTATAATTTGTGTTTCTTTATTAAGTTTTTTAAACTTTAGATTTGTATAAGAAAGATTTCTTGCCAATAAGACATGATTCAAGTGTTAAGAGCTTAGGTTGGCATAAGCGAGGAAGGGATGCGGGTTTGTTGAAGTCTCTCGTGTTGGGTTTCAAATTTGTAGAAAAGCATAGCAGAGAATACTACAATGTTGTTGTGAATGGATTTTAAATCTCTTTGAAACATACAAAATATAAGCATGAGGCGTGCTAGGAAATTAAAGTCAAACTAGAATGATGCGTAAAATCAAACTTCTAATCGGGCTATTTAGGTTCCCTGGTTCCCTTGACAGTTCCCCAGAATCAAAGTGGAAAACGTAGAATGGAAATCTGGAAAGAATTAATTGTTGAAGAAAAGTGTTAGATTTCCTTATGAATGAATGAAATAACATGGTGTTGAAAGTTGATAAACTTGAATAATCCTTACAACAAGAAATACAAAATTGCTGAAGTATGTGGTCTCACGAACTTATGAAAGTCAGATCGTCGAAGCATGAACTAAATGCGAATGCACCTTAAAACAAACAAGAAAATGGCGGTGGTATGCTCGCCGCCTCTTCGATGCTTAAGTTAGATTAGTCAGCCTAGAAAGTGAAAACATCCATTCATTCAGTATGGAGTCTCATACCTTTTTCTTGTGTTGCTTCCTTCTTTTATCCAGAAGAAAGACAATCATATTTCCATGAAAAGTAGATGATTTCCTTCCGAAACGGAAGGGGAAGGTGGTGCTTTTCTCGTGCGTTATGACCTGTTCTTCCTTTTAGATAATCAAGTCATCCGCATTTTCTACCCCAAGAAATGTTTGACCACCCTCAGGGTGGTTATGCTGGAGAAACTGCAGATCCAGCTGAATCGTCGAAGCATGAACTAGTTAGCGAATGCCTACAAAACAAACAAGAAAACGGCGGTGGTATGCCCGCCGCATCTCCGATGCTTAAGTTAGATTAGTCAGCCTGGAGAGTGAAAACTTCCATTCATTCAGTATGGAGTCTCGTACCTTTTTCTTGTGTTACTTCCTTCTTTTATCCAGAAGAAAGACGATCCTATTTCCATGGAAAGTAAATGATCTCCTTCCGAAATAGAAGGGGAAGGTGGTGCTTTTCTCGTGCGTTATGACCTGTTCTTCCTTTTAGATAGCCAAGTCGTCCGCATTTTCTGCCCCAAGAAATGTTTGACCACCCATAGGGTGGTTATGCGCGTGACTTATACTCGTTCAAGTTTAGAGAGGTCATTCGGATGCCTTGTTAAAGATAATAATCTGCCAGGAGAGACTGTATCTAGGCGGTATATGCCCTACCCGGTTGGGGATGTATGTTTGGACCTTACTTGTAAATAGAAAATGATTGGGCAGTAGATGCCCTACGGTCGGCCGAGTGCAATGGGTCGAGTAGTTGGGCTCGAGCCATGGCTACCTGATGCCCCCTTTTTCCTGCTGGGGAGGGCAGTTGTCCTCGGTTAGAAAAAGAAAACGTGTTTAACTGGCTTAGTATGGGGAACAATGGACAATTAATGTTGGTATGTTCCAACGTGAATTTTCTAAATTTTTGGATTCACATTTGATGTGGTTGCTTGGGATCCCCTTGAGGTTGGAGGTTTCTATAAAAGGTTTGGAGGGTGGCGGATTCCTTTGTGCCATTGATAATTTCTGGTTTTTCAATGTGTAGGCTTGGTTAGTCATTGCTGGGAGTCAAACTTGGATGATTGTTGAATGAAGGATGATTATAATAGACGGTTTGAACATGATTTCCATGTATGAACCAGATCGAAGATTGCAAGGATTGAGCGGAGTCGGAATTTAATATCCTTGTTCTAGTTGCGCCTTTGGGTGGTTTGAAAACTAGAATGGAATCCTCTGCAGCCAAGGACATCCCCTCCCAAATCAACAGGGTTCTTCACGTTCTTTTCCACCTTCCATAAGACCTTTCTTCTTCAGCTTTTGCTTCTTTCCTCGTTTTTTACCTATTATTGTTTTTGTTTGAGCTCTGTATTTGGTCCAGATGGATCATGTAGTTATAGTATGATCACTTTGTTAAAAACGTTGCCCGTGTAATTACGAACGTCCTTTGGCATGATTAATGAATTTATATTTCTTGAAATTTCTACTTACTTGCATGCATTGTCCCCGTGCTTTCCCAATTCCTGGCTAGTGACAAGGACTGATTCTTATGGCCGAAGGCTATGGTATTTGACATGCTTTGATTGAAATGGACCGATCTAGGAATAACATAGTTGGCCGGCACTCATTGTGTCTACTAAGATGACACAAGGGCCCACGAGTTTGGCCCACGTTTGTTTATTGTGCCCTAATAGGCGAATCGTCGCCAAGATTTAAACTGGCAGTGGATGTGATGAGTCAGTGGTGCATTTAATGCATCCGTAGGGCCTAGGCGTTTGGGATATAGAGCCATCATTGAGTTTTGCCTTCTCCCGTTCCTGTCATATTTATGTTTACTAGCTTTCTTCCTAGTTTAAAGTTTTCTCACAGATGCGCTGGTGTGACTCTGCGTTCTTTCACGAGCCATTTTTCCAGAAGCTTGCTAGGCTTTCATTTTCTGGTGAAATCTTTGTTTTTCCCTCTTTGCGTGTTAAATCTTGGTTAGCGGCCAATTTTCGACTGTAGGAAGTTTTGGGGAGAGGGTATGTTTAGAACCTTTTAGGTCCAGGTGATCCTTGCGAGGCTGGCGATTTTCCTTCTTTTGAGTTTGGTATATGGCTTAGGTTGATTTTCGTTCCTCTCGCGCCCCTCATTTTGGTCTGCGTGTGTAGAATGGTGAGGAGGTCGGGAGCGACTTCCCACCGTCGGGAGGGTGCAGCGAGGACCTACAGGGATGCGTGCATAGGCAGCATCATCTCATCCACTGGCGATGGAGGATTGAGGGCCTATTGCGATGTCCACGATAACATCGACCTGAGTGATGGAGGAGTTGGATGAGTCTTCTGCGGAGTGAAGAACACAGCGGTGTTTTTGCGGGAGCACTATGTAGCGGCTTTGCTTCCTATGCACGCCTTGTCCGGCCAGGTTTGCGTTTCTGGGGTGTCGGCGGCCCTCGTCCATCCGGCACCATTCGATTCTTAGAATCACGATTATCTTGAACCTCTTGTACCAGCTTGACCTTTCGTTGGTTGAGATTTGTTTTGATTATTCCTTGAGGGTAGTGCAGGGTGGCCGAATGTCCATGTCGGCCTAGAGTTCCCGACTGCAGTTTGTTAATGGACTCCTCGATTCACCTAAGATGGAGGCGAAGGGTGTGATACTGGTAAGGGGGCCTTAGGATGAGACCCCGGGTTCCCCTAGGCTTCCATTTGATGTTAACCGGTCACAATTTTTCCCAGGTGTGTGTAGGGGACAAGTTGAGTTTAATGATGTGTGTGTATGTATATGAATTTTTATGCGTAATTGATTGTGGATTATTGGTGTAGGGAAAAGCCGGAGGGGTAAGTTGGTAAATTAGGTGGAAAAGCGACCTTAAAGTCGTCGATATTGGAATTTTTGAGAAGGAGCTCCGTACAAGGTTCTTCTCCTTTAAGAGGAACCTAGCCCAGATGTAAGGAACCGGCTCCTACGATCTTGATCATCCCATGCCCGCTGCCTTCAAAAATTGTGGACGAGGAACATTTTGTTACTGTTGACCTACTAAATTTAACCACAGGCAGTGCGTCACCATCCAGGGATCTGGAGGCTGAAACTTTGAGTCGGGAACTAGTGTCCCGGACCCCGTCAGTGCCATTTGCCTCTACCAGTGGGGGTTCCGGCTCTGCTCAACCCACACCTAGTCGAGGCGAAAGGGGTAGTCATCCGAAACGCCTTCCGCACGAAAGGGGACGATTACGCCCCCAAGCACTAAAGATTAAAGGAAGGGACAATCAAGCGGCCCGGAGCGGCTCCGGGCCCGAGTGAAGATTTTGTTCCTTGGGTTCATCCTGAATCTAGGCGAGCCCTCGGATTTGGAAGAAGGAGAGGAAGAGGAAGAAGATATGCCAATTTGCTTGACAACTATCTTTGTAGGAAAGCAGGCGGCGGGAGGATTACGGAGAGACTCGATCGGTAGAAGGATCAAGTCGGCCTGCTACGGATGGGGATTCGGAGATGCATGCGATTGTCATTCTTGGATCGCCTAAGATGGGGTAAAGTGACAGACTAGGTCCGGAGGATGTTGCATGGGAATGAGGGAGGCAGCCTTCTATTCATACGCGCACTTCAAGTGATCCATCCGCCGTCGGTGAAAGCCAGCCGGACATGCCGAAGCTTGCAGAGCGGGGTGCGGCGTGGTGCTTCGGTCGGATGCTGGCGGAGTCTTATCTCCTCTTGGCGGTCGACTCCTTTGATGGAGAAGTAAGCGGTGCCAGGCGAAAGGCATCAGTATATTATCCACTCATAGAGTACTTTAACCAAGGCGAATCTGCAACTGATCATCTGGATGATTTGTACCCGAGAATGCTACAAATTCCTGTAGCTGCCAGGGCCGGTGGACTGGGAGAAGAGTATTCCGTTGTTGTCCCTGTTGGTATTATAAAAGAGGATCTTCAATAGATAATCGAGGAAGGGATGCAAGTCTGCAACCGGAACTACGTCCAATTGACTGAACTGGTAAGGTAATAATACTCATAAAAAGTGTTGGCATCAAATCCTGTCGTATTCTTAATACGCTTCTTCTCTGACGTCGGCGCCATACGGAATATGGCCTCAGGCATCATGGAATTCACCTCGGGTGAGGAAGTAGAAGCTTCCGGTTGTGATTCAGTCGGGGCTCTCCGATCAGGAGATCTTGAATGCCTCTTTAAAGGAGGCTCAATTGAATGCCCGACGTTGGGAGATGGAGGCTAAAGAGGCTGTGGATGGGGCGGCTCGGGCTGAGGCAGAGAGGGATGCCGCCTAACATGAAGCGATAATGGCGCGGCTGGAGACCAATGCGGTGGGCGTGCCGGAGCCTGTGAGATGGAATCTGAGTTGGCCGGGAGTCAGGCGTGCCTTAGCTGCCCGGAGGGCATCGGAGCTGAGAAGGCGGATTTACCCCAGACTTGACTCTGTTCAACAAGCCTTGGGCTGCTTGTACGGGGAGAGCTGTCGGAAGAAATGAGAGGAGGAGAATTGTCGTCTAATAAATGAGCGACTATCTTTAATCATGGAGCTCGGGGCTAGTAAGGACGAGCTCTCAGCTTTCCAGGTAAAGGTGACTATGGAAAAGAAAGCGATGGAGGAGGAATTTGACTCGAGTGGCGATGTGATCTTTAACTATGGTTCACGGGCTGGCATTGCCTTCTAGCTGTATATATCTGGGGGTAAGCCCTTGATCAGTAGGGATGCACGATGCTCATTTGCTACCTCCATGGTTTTTGTCAGCCCCGTGCCCCCAGTGCTTCTCAGGCCTTCCCGTTATCGCTGACTATTAGGGAGGAACCTCCGGCCGAGTCCTTCGGCCGTGATGATGGGATAAACATCCCGTGAGCCTCAGAGTAGGCGGATGGGAATCTGACGTTCTTTGCGAGGCTAGGGATTAAATTTACACTCGTCGGCCCGGGCCTTTTACTTTGTTTCTTTCGTGTATCTTGACGTGCAAGGCCTCTTAATTTCCGTTTTTACCAAATGTGTCGAATTTGGTTGTGGATGAAATAGTTTCTTCTAATTTAGCCGAATGGCGTAGATTGATGGCCAACTAGGCTTTGGGCCAGACGTGGTATCATTTGGGCTTTAATTATGAACCAGCTAAGACTAGGTCTTCCGGTTGGAACATCCGAGGCTTTGCCCGTTTTTTGTAAGAATTTGCCAAGCGGCGTTAGTAGGACACTATATGGACTACTGCTGATTCTCGCAGTTCATCGACTGTGTCTAGGTCTTTGATTACTAACTCTGCATTTTCCTGCTCGGGCATCCCTGTCCGGATGGTAGGCATGCTAATTTATGTAGGGATTATAGCTTCCATCCCATAAGTAATCGTAAAGGGGGATATACCGGTAGATCTACGAGCAGTAGTTCTGTAAGGCCAAAGTACCCCGGGAAGTTCATCCACCCATTTACCTTTAGCCAAATCCAACCGTTTTTTCAGGGCAGTCACCAGGGTTTTATTGGAGGCTTCTGCTAGTCCATTACTTTGCGGATACCAGGGGGTGGAGTACATATTTTTTATTTTCAATTCCTGACATAAGTTTTGATAGACCCGTCTGTCGAATTGGGGACCGTTGTCGGATACAATTGATTTGGGGATGCCGAAATGACAAACAATATTTTTCCAGATAAACTGAGTAACATCCCTATCTTTTATTGATGATAAGGCCTCGGCTTCTACCCATTTACTGAAATATTCAGTCGCCACCAACAATAATTTCTTTTGAGCCGGGGCGGTGGGCAGCGGCCCGACTATATCAATCCCCCATTGGGCGAAAGGCCAAGGGCTCGAGATGGAGATTAGGTCTTGCACTGGTGATTTCAGGATAAGAGCTAACCGTTGGCAACGGTCACATTTTTTTATATAATTGGCAGCATCAGCTCTCATAGTCGGCCAATAGTACCCTTGAGTGTGAGCCACATTGTGCGGTTTTCTTGCTGGATGATTTCCACATATTCCTCATGCGGTTCGGCCCGACCCACCTGATGGCCTTATTGGTGAAAATCAAGCATTTGGTCTGAGGACCGCTCAAGGATCGTTTGAACAATTACCCATTAATCAAGGAAAATCTAACTGACTGGACTTGTACCTTGTGGGCCTTATCCTTTTCACTAGGGAGTTCTCCCGTGCTGATGTAGTGTATTATGGGGTCCATCCATGAATGGAGGATCTCATCTACCTAGCTTCCTTGGGAGGGAGCGATTGAGCAAAACGGCTGATAGTAGATAGGCAGGAATATTGTTTCGGTTATTGGCAGAGAGGCGGCCATAACAACCAAGGCATCTGCTTTATCATTACAATCCCTGGGAACATGTTCTAGTTTCCAAACTAAAAAACTGCCCAAGCGTTGTTTTACCCGGGAGACATATTTTGCCATTCAGGGGTCTCGAGATTCGAATTCTTTATTGACTTGCCCGACTACTAATTGGGAATCCACTGCGAACCCGGGGCTTGTCTGCAAATACGGCTATTTGCTGGTTCAATTAGGATAAGAGGGCTTCATATTACGACTCATTGTTGGGCGTTGAAGCCTAACGGTGCTTGTTCGATACTTTCTCGGCCGGGGATTTCAAGCTGCCAGACAGTCTGCTCCGATTTGCTCTTGATGCCACGTCTACATTAAGTGTCCACCAATTCGGAAGGCTTTGAGGGTGTGTTTGGGGCTGGGGATTTACGCTGCGCGGATTAGCTAAAACCTACCCTTTTTTTTATAGCTTTGGCTTGTACTGGATGTCGTACTTGCTTGGATTCGATCGTGACAAGCCCGTTCTTCTAGAAGTCAAGCTTGGGTGTGCTCGGAGGAGGAAGGTCGGGTTGTACCCTGATAGGGTGTGCTTGGAAATATGGGTGGAGTTTCTTGGCTGCTATTCGGAGGGCTAAGGTTGCCTGCTCAAGGTGACTATACTTGGTTTCAACGTCGGCTAGGGATTTGCTAACGAAGAACATTGGCTTCTATCTTCTGGCGTTATTTTCTTTGAATAGAGTGGTACTTACTACTACCTCTAAGACTACCAAATATACGAAAAGTGTCTCGCCAGCGTTCGGACTAGCAAGAATTGGAGGCTTGGCCAAGTACTGTTTGATCTGGGTGAAAGCCTGATCACACTCTTCATTCCATCCGGCCCGGTTGGCTTCCTTAAGGATGGCGAAAAATGGCTTTGGAGTGGTTTATTGAGGCAAGGGATATCTTGCCCCCGAGGCTGACAGTGACAGTCGGGTTATTGTACACTTTTTTGGAGCTTGGAGCTGGAGATTCTAAAATAGCTTTAAGCTGGGCGGGGTTGGCCTCTATTCCTCTCTAAGTCATCATGAATCCTAGGAACCGACCTGCGCTGACCCCAAATGCACACTTTGTAGGGTTAAGTTTCATGCAGTATACTTACTGAGGGCTCGAATGCTGTTGTAGATCGTGAGTGCGTCAGGCGCTCCTTGACTTTACTAACATATCATCGATATATGCTTCCATAGTTTTACGACGGCGGTGAAACATCTTAGTTACGGAGTCTGCGGTAGGTGGCTCTAACATTCTTTAGCTGGCATTACGTTGTAGCAAAGAGCGAGTGTGGGGTGATAAAAGATGTTTTAATGCCATTAGGTAGTATATGGGGATCACGATGATGAAAATGCATCTAGGAAAGACAACATGCCATGCTTGACTGATGCGTCACCGATCTGATCTATGTGGGGTAAAGGAAAATTGTCCTTAGGTCACGCGTCATTAAGATCCATATAGTCTACGTATACTCTCCACTTGCCCCATTTCTTTGGAACTACCACCACGTTGGAAAGTCATTCCAGGTATTTGACCTCTCTGATAAACCCAGCTTTCAGAAGATTATCCACCTCGGCTTGGATGACTTGATAGCGGTCTAGGTGGGAGCGCCTTACTCTTTGCCTGACAGGTCTGGCGGATGAGACAACATTTAGCTTGTGGGAAGCATGCCGCGACACATTCACATCATATACGAATGGGTCGGCGAATACATCGGCGTTAGCTTGTAGTATTCTTTACCCAATGATGCCTTTCCTCTCGAGACGGGGAGGGAAGTAACATAGGGTGCACTTCTTGGCCCGCCTATGAGGCGCGGACTGCCAGAGGATCTCTTGCCAGGCTGCTCCTATCTTCCCGGCCGGGCGGTAGCCCATGGTGCTATTCTGAGGGTTGAATTTCGAGGGGTGAGCTGTTGGAGGTTTCGCCTTTTTCACGCTCTGTGATGATAGTGATAACGACGAAGCGGCCCCTGGTGCGAAACACTACAGGTCGACTTGCCCAAATGCAGTTAGATAACTAATAGTTTGGTGGTAGGTTGAGGGGAATGCTTTCATAGCGTGTAACCAGGCCCGACCCACGATAGCATTGTACGGTCCCAAGTCCTCAACCACTGAAAACAATACTTGTTTGTGTTACGGCCACATATGTGGAAAGAACAATATACGCCCTGCCGTCGGTGTGGTGGCTGTATTGAACTCAGACAAAATTACGTAATTTGAGCGAGATGGTCAAGCGGGCTTTCATGCGCAGGCTGGAAGGTGCAATGAATCGAGCGCAACTGCGGAAGGGATCAACAAGGACTCTGTGCACATCAAAATTGTTAATACACAAAGTAAGTACAAGCGCATCATAATGAGGAGTGATGACCCTGGTCGGGTTTGTAGGAGGAAAGGATATGGGGCCATCAATCGGCTAGTTAACACTGCCAGCTCTCCGAGAGATGCGATGGTGTTTATCTGGGCTCGGCGGCGACCGCAGACCTTTTTCTTCCTCGTCTTTTGGGCTGGTATTGGTAATCGGTCGGGCCTCCCAATATGAAGTTGATGGTGGGCCGGGGTTCAGATGGGTGTTCAACACCGGCAGGGTACTCGGCGTGGGCTGCGGGGGGCGGGTTGCATTCATGGTCGGCCTCGAATGTACCTTTTAAGGTGCCCAGTCCGGATAAATTTTTACATCGGGGCTTTAGGCTGGCGTGATTGGTTTCATGATTGTGGTCCTTGTGTGTCGCTCAAGGATCGGTGCGTTAGTCGGATCGCCCTCATTGGTGGGGGCCATTTAAAATCGGGGTGATCCTAGATGAGAGGTAGGAGCTGGTCATAAGAGATGTTGAGAGGGGTGAATTAGGGAGACTCCGTCTTTTTTTCTGATTGTTCTTGGGAGCGCTTTTGATTCTTGTTCTGACTTCCTTTCTATTCGAGTTGACCCTTTGTGGCTGCCTTGCTGTTCTGGGCAATTATCATTATTGAGAAATGGCGGGATATTATCCTCTAGTGTGGAATACTTGTACGCCGCCCGTCACAGTTCTTCCATTATTCTGCGGGTGGATCAGGGATAGAGGTTCTGAAGAAAGGGGTAGTCGGCGAGCCCGGAAGTTACGTAGAACCGCATCCATACTATAAATATCAATTTGTTAGACGGCTTGTCCAAATCTTCGGGTGAAATCCAGAATAGATTCGTCTTCCCACTTGAGGATGGCCTGGAGTGAACTGATGTTTCCTTTATATCGGACCGAAAATAAGTATTGGGAGATGAACGCTACCCACATTTCGCTGAATGAGTTTATGGATCCTCTCGGGAGTTTGTGGAACCAAGCCAAAGCGGGCCCCTTCAAGCTGGCCGGAAATACCTTGCACAAGAGGCGATCATTTCCTGGTAGTTTAACAATCTCTATTTGTTAAAATGTAGCATATAGTTGTATCTAGTCAAAGCCATTGTACATGAAAATGACGACATAAAGAAGTCCCCCCTGGGGTGGGGCTCAGAACTTAAAATATGTGGGCCTAGGGCGAGGACAACATATCCTCCGCCCCGGATACAAAAGAAACCAGTGGACGGAGGTCGTCCGAATGGGTGATGCGCAGAGGAAATTGGGCTGAGCCATACCCTGCCGACAGCACATATTCGGGGCCAGCTCCAAATGGCACTGGGCTCTACTAGCCTCTCTTTGTATTCCTCGCTGTGCACACCACCGACGAATCGGCCGGATCTGTGGCCTTTGAATCTCAAACGCTTTTCTAGGGTGGTGAGCGGTTAAGGAGCCGGAGGTTCGCGTAAGATAATTCACGCCCGTGTGTGTGATCACTTTCTCCCATGAGAATGGGCTTTTTACCATTATTCAGCTGAGCTGGGGGTAAAGGATGGATAGGCCCCCGCGAGTTTTCACCTCGGTTAGTCTCCAAACGGGTTCACATGCGTTCATTCTCCCGTCGCAAGCGGCTCTATGCAGGTTCGCGTAATCCGCCATCCGTCTGTACCATTCCTCTTGTCGCCCATCTTTGTGCCAATCTGAGAAACCGATCTTCTCGGGAGCAGGCTAGTTCATTGGTTGCTAGACATGGCGATAAACTCCGATGGTCCGATGGAATGATCGGGAACTACCAAAGCTTCGGGGGATGGGAGATCACTTGGGATTGGGTGTACCCAAGCTCTTGCGTATCGCCTATGAGACTTCTTGCTTGGCATTTCCCACGTGACGGCGCCATCAGGGTCTCCCGAACTTTCGGTCACCAATCGGCCGGCATGAACCAGCTAGCAAATGCTTGTAAAACAAACAAGAAAGCGGCGGTGGTATGCCCGCCGTCTCTCCGATGCTTAAGTTAGATTAGTCACCGATATTGAACATCCATCCACTGTTTAGTCTGTACCTTTTTTCTTGTGTTACTTCCTTCTTTTATCCAGAAGAAAGACGATCCTATTTCCATGGAAAGTAAATGATCTCCTTCCGAAACGGAAGGGGAAGGTGACGCTTTTCTTGTGCGTTATGACCTGTTCTTCCTTTTAGATAGCCAAGTTGTCCGCATTTTCTACCCCAAGAAATGTTTGACCACCCTCAGGGTGGTTATGCGCGTGACTTATACTCGTTCAAGTTTAGAGAGGTCATCCAGATGCCTTTTAAAGATGATAACTGACCAGGAGAGACTATATCCAAGCGGTATATGCCCTAATTCCGGTTGTGTGGGATGTATGTTTGACCTCGACTTGTAAATGAAAACGTATCGGGTCTGTGATCACATCATCCCGTACCCCCAATCTACGGTCCGTCAAGGAGTAGTTAAGCTACCCAAGCCCATGGTACCCACAAAGTAAACATTGGATTTAATTGTGAAAATAATATTGTGCTTGGAAGCTTGATAAACTTGAATAGAACTTAAAACCAAAATGCTTAAATGGCTAGAGAAAATATTGGATTTCACTACAATTGAACAAATAAATATTGTTGGAAATTTTCCAAAACTCGGGCAACAACTAGGAATTAAAATGTTGAAATTGCTAAAAGCTTGTTGAAATTGCTGAAAACTTGTTGAAAAGCTAGGATTTATTTATTGGAATTGAGTTGATTGATTGATTGGTTGATTGGTTGATTGGTTGTTTTCTCTTCATCTTTCTCTGCTCCTTTTATAGACGTAGAAGACTTGTTACCCAAGTCTGTATTACTCCACTCTCTCCACTTTCTGAAGTAACTGCCTATGTCTTCCATTAAGGAAGCTTGCTCCTTAAGAACTCCTTCACGTCTCCATTGTGGAGTCTTGATCCTCAATAATTCTTCCATGTCTCCATCCTAGAGACTTGTTCCCTAAGCATATTCCACATCAGCACATAACTGCCCATTTCTCTGCCATCTCTGATAATGCTTCATTTGACTTCAAATTTTTTTTATAAATTCAGAAATATCTATGAACTTCTTCTATGGGCTTGTACAAATGGATCTAAGCCCCTTTCTTTGGACTTTTATTCATTAGCTTGGGCTTAGGCCTAACCCATTACTAGATCAAAATAAATTCTTCAATTTGGTGCAAAAAATTTCCCCCTACATACATTGTGGCCCATGGGGTCATATTGTATGTATTAAAGCCTCAAAAAATATTATTCTAGGCTTATTTCCAACCATGAAACCCAAAATCCAAATTTCAGCCCATGATGTGGAGTTCCAATGGCAAGAACGAGCCAAGTTGGATCGAATAAAGAAGCAATTATTAATTCCCCAAGAAAAAATTCTCGTCATCATCATCGAGTTTAAACCTCCAACTTTTGTTCTTTCTCCACCAAAGGATATTGTTCTTCCAAAGAATAACCATTCGACTTCTCCTCCAAGTAACCTAGGATTTCCTTCTTTACCTAAAAAGAATTTATTTTCTCTTTCGAAAACAAACCTCGCTTGTTTGGAAAAAGGACATTTTTTTTACTTTACCTTTTTTTCTTCTTCTTCATCCATTCCCACCGTCGTCACCTCTGCCGTTGACACCGCCATCGCTGCTACAACTACCACTGGTGAAGTTACTGCCACCGTCGGCGACATTACTACCAAAGACGTTGCTTTTCCTCCGTCGGATGTTTCTGTTGTTCAGGCTATAAAAACAACAACTGGAAACGCCGTCGAAACAATTGTTGAAACAATCACCAGAAATGCCATCAACGGAGCTGATCAACTACAGTTCGAAATCAACCTTGTTCAATCGTTCGAATCTACGGCTTCGATCATTGCTCTGTCATCTATTGCTGAAAATCGTTTTGCAGTTCCCGTACGCCTTTGATTAGTCATCGACGCCAAGAATCGTAGTGCCATTATCGAAGTTGTCATGCGGCTATTGTTTCTTGCTTTGTCGTCGATCTATGTTTCGATTAAATAATCTGATCTTCTTCATCGTCAAGAACTGTCATACCCATCGACGATTACGTCTCTGTTACTCATGCTTCTCTGGTTGTCAACAATCGCTTGTCATCAGTAGTCTCTATTGTTCCTTTTCGAACCGACAACATTACCGATATGTCTTTCCATTTATGAAAAGCTTGAAACTTTTATCATTCTCTTGACAACATAAATATTGATTAGGTATTTTCTTGAAGAAACCTGTTTTTAATGAAATTTTCAAGCTTTATTTACTTTCTTTGATGCCTAAAATTGAAACTTTTCCTTGATGTTTGTTCGAAACTTTTCCCGAGTGCAGATTTTTCGAAGAATCATCTTGAATGCCTTCTTGAAAAATTATTTGAAGCTTTCGGCTTGTTTCGAACTTTCTCGGGGTGTAGAATTTGAACATAATCATGAGTACACTGATGAGTCTTAAACTCATCTATTTTTAATCAATTTTTCTGGCTTATTTTTAGGTTATTTGAACATGTTTTAATGTCAAATTATGGATTATTCACCAACTTCGTGTTTTTAATTCAAAAAGGAGAAAAGTTCAGTAAGAAATGAGAGAAAAAGAGCAATTGCAGTAGTCTATGTCGCGACAAAGTTCTATGCGTCATGATAAACGTCCAAGCAAATGGCTAAGGAAATCTGTCACGACAATATTTCCTATGTCGCAACACAAAGGACTGAATATAGAAGAGGAGCTATGTCGCGATAAAAGATAGTGTGTCGTGACAAAACATGGGAAGAATGTAACAAGTCAACTGAGACAAAGAAAGTTAATGTTGCGACAAGGTTTGTCAGCTGGATGTCATTTTAGGGAAGAACTCCAAGCCACGATAAAGCCTGCCTGACACTAGAAACAAAGAAGAAAGTAGAGTTCCTGGCCGCGACAAGGTATTTTATGTCGCGACAAGAAATTAAAGAGCAATACAGGAAGATTACTACGACATATCAATTTATGTTGTGACATAATGAAAAATAGAAGGTAGAATCTATGTCGTGACTGAATCTTCTCGTATTGCGACACTGATTATTGCAACTTGGAAAAGCCTGTTGAGACATTGTATGAAGAAGTTCTGTCACGACAAGGTAATGAATGTCGTGACATTGAAAGACAAGGTTTCTGGTCCTGGTAGAGAAACAAAGTCGCAACAAGTGATGTCGACTTAGTGAACTGACCTGGTTGCAACAAAAGAGTTCAATGTTGCGACATACTTCGCTAAAGAGAGGCGCTCTGGCGTCGTGACATGTGCATCTTAAGGTCGTGACACAAAATGTCGAACACGGGGCTAAACAAGGTCGCGATAGACTTTTCTATGTCGCGACAAAGATTCCCACACAAGGAAGAGAGGTCTTGTCGCGACATAACAAACTAGGTCACGACATAAAGATGAGTTGAATACAAAAAGTCTTGTCGCGACATAAAATCTTAGTCGCAACAAAAAACATCTACAACGCCAAGAAACTATGTCGCAACATCGAAATGAAGCTGCAATAAGAAATCAATTTAAGTGGCGACAAGACTCTGTTATGACAGACTTTCCTGGTCACGACAGAAATGCTGACAATACAAAGAAACATTGTTGCAACAAGAACCAACAAAAATGTTGTCGCAACAAAAAAATTGGGTCGCAACATCAATTTGAAGAAGCTGCACATAAACAATGTCGTGACACAATTGTTAATGTCGCAACATAACTTTTCCAGTAATCACACATAAGATTGTCGTGACATAGAATGGATAGAACAACAAACCTTGCAGACAGATTGTTAAAGAGCCAAAGAAAGATCTATCGTGGATACAGGAAACCCCGGTCGCACTCAATCCAACAGGATGCATGTGAGCAAGTCGTGATGCGTGACTATGCATACTATAGAGACCTGCGATGAAGAATTAAAACTCTGTCGCAACAACACTTTCAGGCCGCGACAGAGAATGCAATATGGGCCAGAATTTTTGGGATCCATAAGGCAGCCTCAAATTTAGGGCCTAAAATTCTGGGGCCCTATAAATCGAAACAATTTCCGAAAGAAGCGAGGCAACAATGATGGAGAAACAGAGATCTAAGGAGCCGAGGACTTCTTTTGTATTATATTTTTTCTTTTATTTTCTTTTATTTTTCCTTTCTTTGTAGATTAGATTTAGCGTAGGATTTCAACGTTACTCTAACTTCTGAAACATCGAATCGCTCAAAGTTTAGAAGTTGCTTAAATTGTCAAGATCAATTCGACATCGTTTGAATCTAATGAAGTCTAGATAAAAGCTGGATTCATTTCTTTTAGTTTATTACAGTTGCATTGGAAATTTCATGATCAATATTTCAGTGTTCATTGTGATTCAGTTTTCAAGAAATACAACTTATGCTGGGAAAGATCTAATGTTAATTATAGTCTTTCCTACACAATTAGAAAGAGATTTCTTGGATTGAGAATTTTGAATTTATTTGAATGGTGTTGTTCATGAAGTGAATTGTTCCCAACATTAGTAACTTATACCCATGTGCGATTGCCTCGATTTCCGTGGAGGCCCCCGAGTGACACAGAGTTGTAGATTCCTAAGAGCATGGATGCAGTTACTTGGGGTATGCTAGACTAATATTAAAAAACTAATGAGCTCTAAAAGGTTACTTAGATCAATCATAAATTTACTCATGGTTTGAGAATCAATTTAGTGATCTATCAATTTAATCAATTAGTGATCTCTCCTTGGTCTGGAGGAATGATCTTGATCTTGTATTAGCTTTGATCTAATCAAGGAAATGGAGAACTCTTTAAGATCTCAAGGATGAGACATCATTCATCTCAGAAACGTAAATGGCCTGTCTCGGGAGGCAAGAATCTACAGTCATAAGAAATGGGCATGAAGTATTGGAAAAGAAAAATACCTGTATCTTATAAAACAATCCGATTACAAGTAATCGGGAGCTAGACACATGTTTTAAATGAACATAAATCTCACCTGAAATGTATGGTTAAGGGAGAAATCCAAACTATACTACCTTGCCTCTTTGACAATTTCGTATTCCAATCATGATAGAATAGAATTAGATTATAAGCAGTGTGAATTGATAATCTTCACAATGCTGAAATCCCAAAGGTTCACTAATAATAACTGTCTAACCGCTTTGGTCTAGATTTTAAAATTTTCTTTTGGCGATAGACGGAGAAATTTAGATAGTGGAATTTTATATAGGTTATTGAAAATTTTATGAAATGGAAGTTCAAAGAGTAGAACTCGAGGAAGTAGCTGAACTTTGAATTCCCTTCAATCTCCTCGTGGAACGACATCCCACTTATAGGTCCACTTTTATTACTTGTACTAATTGCGTAATCATAGTATTATGACTAAACTAAATTTTTAATAAAATCATTGACAAAGCCATTTTTATTATGAGCATACAAGTTCTATTTTGGTCAACGAGTTTTTGGTGCCTTTACTGGGGATTAGGTAATAGTCCTTTGGTAACAATAGCAGAAATTTGATCTATATACAAAAATTGGTCAACATACACCCTTAGAAAAAATTCCTTGAAGCTTTTTAGCTTATTACGAAAGTTTTCTTAGTTACAAACTTTGAAAAGAGTCAATAATACACTTTTGAAAAAATTCTTTAAAGTCGTTTGGCTATTTCGAACCTTTCTTGGGGAAAAGTCTACAATACACCTTCAAAAAGAATTCTTTGAAGCCATTTGCCTATTTTGAATACTTCCTAGGGTGTATGTTTTGAAAATAATCATGAGTACACCCTTCAAAAAAAATGTATTGAAGCTTTTCGGCTTATTTTGAAAGTTTTCTTAGGTGCAGACTCTGAAAAGAGTCGAGAATACACCTTCGAAAAAATTCTTTGAAGCCGTTTGGCTATTTCGAATTTTTTCGGGGGTATATCTTTTGAAAATAATCATGAGTACACCCTCCAAAAAAATTCATTAAAGCTTCCTGCTTATTACGAAATTTTCGTAGCTGCTGACTCTGAGAAAAGTCTACAATACCCATTTGAAAAAAATTCTAAGTCGTTATCGTTTTGAATACTTCCTGCAGGTGTATGTTTTGAAAATAATCATGATAGAACATCTCTTCAAAAATTCATTGAAGCTTTTCACTTCAAAAGAGTCCAAAGAAATATAATACACTTTCAAATCATTCTTTAAAGTCGCTTTGGCTGTTTAACACCCTTCCGAGGTGTTTATTAAATGATTTTCAACAACCTCAGGTTGAATGACTTACAATTGAGTTTTTTCGTTGGTAGATTGTAGGTCGCGCATTACCAAAGAATTTTGATTTGTCTACCGCTTAACACTTATGTAGCTTTCTCGCCTTTAGGAATTTTTACCTTATTAAATATTTCTCAGCTTTGTAGCCTGAGATTTAAACCCTTGTCAAGGATCAGAATTTTTTTATTGCTTCTTAAAGAGCTTCTTAAAGTTATGCTCTATGACTTTGAGCCTGGGCCCATCTTTCATCAGGTAATCTAAACCCTGATGCTCTTCTTCCTTAATTGTGTGCACTTCCGACATCATTTTTTGTTTTGCAAAGAGGGTATTTTCCCCTTACTCAGTTGAACAATATTCCTCTTAGAGAGCATCTTTCCACCTAGTTTCCTTCCCATCGAGACTGACCAAACTACTTCTGGTTAGCTCCAACCTACGGTAAACCCAACCAAATCACGTGCCAAGGACTCGTAAGGACAAGGGTATGGATTACTAGTGTTGTCCCCACATTTTAGAGGACTTTGGATGACATTGAGGATTGAGCGGTTCATTCATCTTACCATTGTAAACACTTCACTTGACGTGGAGTTGATGAATATTGCACAAAAATTCTGGTCCAAGAGTATTAACTCTTTCTTGCTCCCTTTTGGCCCCATTTCCATCACATTAAGAGATATTACCATTCTCATGGGCTTAACTATCCGGGCATTGCACTAAGTCTCGCTGATATCTCAAGACTCTTCTCCTTCAAATTTATAGAGGTTTCCTCTACCACTCAAACTTCCATACTGCATCATCCAAAATGGCAATGATGTCACTCCAGGGTTCCATCGACGGTTGAGCATGTTGAGTTTCTATGGGTTCTCCTATGTCGATATGTGTTTTTTCCCAGCTCTGGAAACCTACCTTGGAGTACTTACCATTGGCGAAGACACATGCTCTAGGTCGACCTTATGCCTTAGGCACTTTACTCTTAGCCTCAATTTATTAGGCCATGAGTAAATATGTTTCTGATGAGCCTTACCCTAAAGTTAGTGGTGCCTTATGGTTCGTACAGATGTGGTTCTTTGCATATTTTCCAAAGCTTCAGACAGTGAACTCACTTTACAAGACTTTGGGACTCCATGTCGCACACCTATAATGTGACATGCCCTCTAATGATCTTATGTCTTTATTCCCTGATCGTAGATCGGGCATTGGTACACTCCTATACTCCTGGAGGGCCTAATTATGTACATATCTCAACTTGGAATCAGATTCTGGATTCATCTCAGCCATATCTGCAAGGCTTTGAGAGTCCTTTACCTCTCGCAGTATCAGCTATAGAGTAATTTATTTTAGAGGTTGTTTTCAATGTTTACATCTTCAACTAGCCTACAAATTCTACCTTCCTCGTCTCCAGTTCGCATTTGGTTTCAAGAGGTCATTCCACTTTTACTTTTGTCTCTGACTTAGTGATGAGTCCTAATCTCATTTATTTCATCATATTTAAAGAGGCCTTTGTAGTTTATGATTCGGGCGAATGCTAAATTATGAATATTCATCAAATTTGTGTTTTGTGATGTTTTTAATGCAAAAGAAGCAACCAAAGAAGAAAAGAAGAGAAAAATTGGCTAGAGGTAGTAAATGTCGCGAAGATAATTTCAGATAACCATCAAAGCTATGTCAGAATAAGAAATGATATGTCGAACAAAGAAGAAGTTGAACCTGCTATTAGAAGGAAGATTGTCACGACATTTCTGCCAACTCCTTTGGTCTTTGTGACATAATTATGAGAAAAACTGAATGATAAATGTTGCAACAAAGAAGTGAATGTTGCGTCATAGTGGGAATCAAAAGACATAACTTTTTCGCGACATTCCTTACTCTGTCATGACATTGATCAAAGCAAATGACAGTAGAGATCTGTCGCGACATTTTACAACTATGTCGCAAAATAGAGAGTTGAAGAGGGAAGAAAGAATGTTGCGAAAAAAGAAAATTATGTTATGATAGAAAATGGAAGAGCAATGAGACGAGTCAAGACAAGTCGGTTGCGACAAAGGTTTTTATGTTGTCACAAACAATTCAGCGAATGACAAAGATCAAGACAACAAGAGTATGTCGTGACAGAGCAGTTTTATGTCATGATAACAACAACATGCGGCTGTGAGAAACTCTGTCGCGATAAAGGTTAAGAACCATAGAAAGAATGTCGCAACACGCAGGTTGGAAGAAACACGCGAAGAACAAAGACCGTCGCGACACGCGATGATCAAGAGCAATTATGTCGCGACATAAAACAAAAGCTGTGAAGTATAAGCTCTATCATGTCACATAAGAAAAGATATATCTAACGGTTACTAAACTCATCGCTTGTGTTATATGTCATCATAACTTCCTAGTCTTATATGTCATTCCATCGTTAGTTGTCAAGGTAGTGTATCAACAACCTTTGACATATATAAAATGTTAATGAATGTGTTTTTTCTATTAATCAATATAACTTATTTCTACCACTCATGTCAAGGTTTGTGTTCAAATAAATCTACTCGCTTTCTTTAAAATATGTCAAGGTAAGGATCTTCCAATTATGATTATAAATTGAATTAGAAGCATATGCCATGATAGCCTTTGAAAAATTTTAAAATAAGCTTTTAATGTTGCAATGAAGAAGTATGATGCAAAATAACTTGTTGGCATATTGAAAATTGCTGCTTAATTTAAACACTTATTACAAAATATACCTTGTTTTCATAACTAAGACTTTATCTTGTTAACCACAATGCACCATATAAATATGCATGTAGCTATTAAAAACACATGTACATATATTGTGTTAATTTGAATTAAGTTGTCCTCCCTTTCAATATACAAACAAAATAATATATTCAAAAGAGAAGCTAAAGCAACTTTACTTAGAATAAAAGATATCAAAAGATAATGTAAATCAAGTTCTATTTATAATACATACATCAAAAATAAAAACTCATGTAACCAATAGATAAATTATACAACCAAAATATTAATAACCCATGTATGTATATACATCTTTAAATGTCTCTATGCAAAAAACCACCTTGAGTCTTTCACTAACCTGACCTGTAGCCAAATAAATAAATAAACAAATGACACTAATTAATTATTAGTTGAAGATGAAATCCATGTAATAAAATCTTAGTAACTACACAAACTTTTAATTTTAATAAATAACAAATGTGATAACCAAAAATATTAGTAACACATTCGTATATATGATCTGTAAATCTCTGTAAAATACACCTGAGTCTTTCATTAACCGATACCTATACTAAATAAAATAAGGAAATAAAAAATGATATTAACTAATTATCGTATAAGATGAAACCCATGTAATGAAACTTTAAGAACTACACAAACTTTAATCTTACAAAAATAACAATTATATAACCAAAATATTAATAAACCGTATGTATATACATCTTTAATTCTCTCTTGCAAAACCATATGGAGCCTATGTATAATTAGAAAATGTATACATATATAATGTGATAAAACCTATGAACCTATAATGAGTTTACTAGTTTGGGGTGTTGCTAAGTTTTTCTTCTCATAATGAAAACCTTCAGTATGTCTAAGTAGGGTTTTCCTAGCTTTATTTCGGGCCATTCAATGCATAGTATTTTGGTTTATAATGTAAATGGCCATTTTGTTCAATATGTAATCGTTTGTCGAACCGGTAGCGTGTTATGTTGTTTTCGCTTAGGACCTGAAAGGAAAATCTCGCTGTAGTTCAGTTTCTTTTCGCTATGCAGCGGTTCTTTCTCAGTAAGTAAAATTTTCGCACCACCGTTCATGGGTGCGAAATTTTCGCACCCGGCAGTCAGAATTTTCCACTTCAGGCTCTAACTTCGATCACCATAACTTCTTTCCATCCGAACTCCGCTTGAGGTGTTCTTAGACTCTGCAGCCCATTGAGTCAAGAATCTAGATTTATGCCCGTGAGACACAGTTCACAACCTTGCTGAAATTTGAAAGCTGTAATCCCAACTGCTCAAACAAGTTTTCTTTTTCTGCTTTTTGCTTTGTTTCGAGACCATCTAGCTATATCATAACAAATTAATAAGAGAATACAAAGAGTCTAGGAGCATACAGAGCATACATGGATAAGGGATACACATATGAAATACCTCGAAATAAGTATGCAAAGAGAAGAAATTGAATGATTGGTGGAATACGAAATGGATATGAATATAGAATACACTTTAATGAATAGATAAAAGTATAAGATGAAAGTATATGATATGACAAGATGTAATATGAACATACATGAAAGCATATGTGAAAACATATGACAGTATATGATATGATAGTAAAAGTATAAGTCTTATAATCCTACGGGATATATGAAAGATGAGATAGAAATTCACATAATATGAAAAAAATAAAGATATGATATGAAAGTATTGGCTTTAAGCCAACACAAGAGTGCCACGTAAAGTATACGTAGCACAAAGTATATGATAGAATCAAACGCATAAATGTATATGAAGTATACGAATGGTACAGATGACAAGATATGAAAAGTACAAGATGAAAGCATATAACATGAAAGTATAATGATAAGACAAGTATGAATATGAAGAATGAAAAGTATAGCATATGGGAGCAATTACATGAAATAAGACATGATATATACACAAGATAAGAAATGATATATGTATTAGTACATGGAATGCAATAAGTCATAGAACGTAGATGAGAAGTATAGAAATACGATATATGAAAGTATAGATATAGCATATGCCAAAGATTAATAGAGACATGACTTGCAACATGAAAAGACTAGTAAAATGCATATGAAAAGAGTAGATGCATATAACATGAACCATATGGAAGGAACAGACAAGATGATAAGTGTTAGAGTTATATGTTATATGAGTCAGATAAGTATAAGAATCATGTGTATAGTTTTATGACGGTCACCGCCAAGGGGTCGCCCATGCTTATGTTCCCACTAAGCGTTGTTTAGCACCCGTGTTCAACTGCGTAGGTATCGGGCGGGAGGCAAGAGGGCAAGACATCCCACATCAAGAAGATGCCATCTCGTAGATGATGCTCACCATCGCAGCTTCGAAATCTCGATTGTGAGGTTTTGTATGTAATAGTTTTTTGTGTATAAGTTGAACACTAATGAAGGAGTATGAATATATTTTGTATTCCACGCTATTAATATATTTCATAGTAATTATATGTATAAGTAAATGGACTTAGGTATATGTGTAAGAGATTTGATGAATACCACCACGATGGTATTTTATTGGTATATGTATATGATTTTTTTATTACAAAATTGTGTATCGACCGGGGCCTATAACCCACGGTGCAATGTGTTTCACCGAGAAGATCGCATAAAGAGTCCCAATCTCGAAAGTGACACCCTCGCTTAACATCCTTATAGGCTAATGGTATTCAGTTGGGTGTTACAAATATCACACAAGAGAATAGGTAGCATCAAACTCCACTGGGTCCTAAATAGTATGAGGAACCCTCCAAAACTTGTCTTTCTACGCTTGTGCCTTGAATTTGAGGAGAATGAACCCTTGCTCATAATCGAAAGTTGTTTTTAACAAACTTATAAAAGCTCGAAAATTGCAGTGAAAGCAAATGTGAGCAACACATTTTCATGTAATGGAATTCAAATGGCTCTGAAGAATCTCAAATTATACCACATGACAACTCCATTTGAGATCCATTATGAAACCAATAACCAATTATTTTAACCATCACACAATTCACACTTTTCCCTCAATAAGCTTCCAAGAAATCCACATGAATCTAATTAAGCAATTATATCCACATGAATCCTCTAAATCTAGATTCACTATATATTCGCTTCGATTAAAAGAGACAACATTATCAATAATATAATTACAATGACAAATAAAAAGATGAAATATTACCATTTTTTCACCTTCAACTTAAAGAGAATATTTTCTTTTTTATTCTGTATTAGACAATTTCAAAGGAAAAAGAAAGATAAAAGAATACCAATTTTAAAATAAAGAACGAAACCAGATCTGAGAAAAGAAACATAAAAATAGAAAAGATATCATTAAATTAAAAGGAAAACAAGAATATTTTGGATTATATTGCCTAAAAAATGATAAAAGTAAAAAAAGAAAAGCAACAAAAATAGAACAAATCATGAACAATAGATTAATCTTTCTACCTCCTAAATTTAACAAAAAATCATATAAAGCAAAATATTATTCAAAAGAACAACGAAAAAATGAAGAAAAAGCAAACAAGAAGTGTTGGAATCTGAACTCAAAATTTTCCAAAAGAAGAAAAACCAATCGAAATCGAAACCAAACCAAAATAGGAAACCAAAGCAAAACAGGGCACGTTTATTAACCTCAAAACCAAAAATAAAGAAATCATTGGCAGAAGTAGCAGGTTGCAAGCATACCGTCTAGGCCCTTCACATATTTAACAACTTTGAACCAGGGGCGAGGTTGTTGTCTTCCTTCTTCTTGCCCCTCCTTTGTCAGCCATCATTTTTCTCACGCCGCCCTTGTTCTACTTTCTACAACAAGACTAGAAGTAGAACCTCATTTGATAAACCCAATGAGCAAGTCATTCTGAAAATGTGCATAGGGAAGGAGAAACCATTTTATAAGAAACCTAACAAACAGATCATTATGAAAAATAAGAACCTAACCTACCCACTCTTATAATCCGAAGGAGAAAAAAACTGAAGTTTTCTTCTCAAACCTAGCCTACCCATTTCAAGAAGATATATAAAAAACCCAAACCCCACTTTCACCTTCCGTATTTCAAAAGAAATCCTTCCGCAATAGTGGCTATTATAAAATCAAACTAAAGATCCCTCCTTGAAGATGGAAACCAATGTCCAACCAACTAGATTTCGATTGAGTAGAGAAATAAAAACTAATATTTTGTTAGGGTTAAGGTTTAGAGTAAAGAGTTTGAACCCTAAGCTCAAAACGAATATGGGTTTTTAAGAAATGAGAAGAGTACTCAATAAGTAGGATAATAGCGAGTATCTTGACTTATAAATCCTTAAGTCATTTATCATTCTATTAGAATTACGATAATATATATGTCTAAAATCATACCTTGGCTTATCATTTTATGTCAAGCTAGCCATATTATAATAATTTTCACCATTTCAAATTTACACATATGTCATGGTTACTTATATACGAATTATATAAGTCATGGTTCTTATTAAAACAATATACAATGACATATATTACCTAATGTCAACAAAAAATATGTCAATATAGGTCTTTTTTCTTGTAGTGCATGACAAAGAAATTTTATGTCATGACACAATCAAGAGCAGCAAGATGGAAATGTTGTTGCAACAAAGCTTTTATGTCATGACAATTACAAAGACAACTTTGGTAGAACTCTGTCGCGACATTTTCAAAGTCTATCGTGACATAATTCAAGAAGAAGGCACAAAACTATGTCGCGATAGAAAACTGCAAGCCATGACAAAGCTAGAGAAAAAAGATGGCAACTATGTCGCGACATAATTTTTTAACGTCGCAACAAAGCAACCTACTGGGCCAATTTTTAGGAATCCACAATTCTAGCCGTGAAATGGGGCCCATCATTTGAAAATCTATAAATAAAAGAACCTAGGGCATTGTGCGTAGCTTCCGCCGAACTTAGGACTTCTGGGTAGCTGGAAACTCCTTTGTATATTATTAATTTTTTATTTTTCTTTAATTTTCTTTTTCATCAATTTAGTTTTAGTTTAGCATTTTAGTTAGTTTTTCTTGGGATGGAATAGTGATCTGGTGCGAAGTTTTGATTATGAAATTTTAGTTTTCATTACTGTCTGATTTGAATGGAATTTCGAAATTTTCTAGAGTTCATTTATTTCAATTCGTTTGCAATTTCAGTGAATTTTCTTGATTAGTTAGTCATTGTTATTTGCAATCTAGTTTTGAAAGACTGAGCTCCCTCTGGGAATTGATCGATGTCAATTATTGTTTCCTGCACAATTTGAAAGAACGTCATAGTTCGAAATCTTGAATTTATTTAATTGGTGTTGTTCAAGAAATTAATTGTTCAAAATATTAGTAGCGTGTACCCAAAAAATGATTGTATCTTGATCTGATTTCCAAAAGACCCTTTGAGTGACATAGAGATGGAGAATCCTAAGAGTATGGAGTAGTCACTTGGGGGTATGTTAGACTAATATTATGGAACTAATGAACTCTGAAAGACTACTTCGATAGATCACTAATTTACTCATGGTGTGAGGATTAGTTGGATGATGTATCAACTTAATTGATCAGAGAGGTTTTTCCTCTTTTTGATGAAAGGACCTTGATCCCGTGTTTAAAGAGATCTAATCGAGGAGATAGAGAATTTTATCAGATTCGATGAATGAGATACCAATTAAATTGGAGAAGGCTTGCATTATCCTGTCTATAGGGGCAAGAATTCTTCAGTCCTAAGATTTGGGTGTGAAGTACTGAAAATAAAAAATACCCAGACCTTAGAAAGATGATTATGTTCTACAAGTAACTAATTAGACTCATGTATTTGAAAACATGTATATCTAAATAGTGAAAATGTATAGTATGGAGAACCAAACTATAATACTGTGAGATTCGATAGTTCAGATTTCAAATCGACGGTCGAACTATGTTACTAAATGATAGAAATCGAGTAGTTGTACATTGAATTATTTCCCAATGTTAACTATACTTAGTAAACTTTTCAATCTAATTTATTTTGAGTTCTTTATATACAGTTATAGAATTTTAATTAGTCTTACTATCCTGTAGTTTAGGACAAATCACTTTTAAACTTTGGAGTTCAACTAGTAAGGACTCGGTAGACGTGGGTAATTGATCTTTAAATTTTTCATCAATCCTCGTGGGAACGATATCTAGACTTAAATCCACTTTTATTACTTGTACGATCTGTCCACTTGCAATGATCTAAACCAAAACAAAATTTCAAATTAAGCCTTCTCATATAAGGCAGACACATGTTTTATATCTTTGGTCTTAACAAGTTTTTGGCCCCGTTGTTGAGTACTCTAGTTAGTCTTTGGTAGCAGTGCTAATTACTTAGTCAGAAGTTTAGTACACACACACTGATTGTTGGAATCTAGCGATAGGAAAACGCAGTGGAAATAAAAAACAAATTTAACGCTAAACTGCATCAGGATCCAAGTGGTTTGATGAAACTAAACAATGAATAAAGGAAATCCGTGATCTTACCTCCTTGTAGACTAAACTTTTCGACTAGTGCGCATTTGCTTGATCACACACACGCCAAACACAAATGTAACTCCTTTGAAACGATCCAAACAAAGAACGAAAGCAAAGACAATGCAATGTGCAAACGCCCTCTAAAGGTATCCACACGAACGGCTAATGGATGAGATGGATGTGCTATCACCTAATGATAGGTCTTTGTCCCACAAAACCAAAGACACCTTAGTGTCTTCCAAAACTCTAAAAATAATTCTCTCTAAAAAACTCCCACTTCAAAAGAACGACCTACTTTTAGATGATAAACCCCATATTTATATCAAGCCTCCCAAACCCTTTTATTAAAACGAATTTAAACCAAATTCCATTAACTATTAATGGGCTTCGTCGGGCTCGGGCTTCGCTAAAGAGAAAGCCTTCTTAACATCCCATTATAGCTCATTCTTATGTGTGACCCTCATAGGTTCATTCACGTTGGCTGGCCCAAATCATATTCTGTTTCCATTAAGTTATAACTGGTCTCTAGCAAGACATTATAACTACCCAAACTGGGCTGAATTCGATGACTCAAAACCTTACCATAGTATGCTGAGATATTAGTCCTTTGTCACACGATGTCTCGATTAAGCACAAAGCATGGATGAAGTCATCTTTATACAACTTAATCGCTTTCGATTCTCAAGTAGACTCCACCAAACAAATGATATTGATAACTCCTATCAATCTCATCTCGAGCAAGGCCATGCATTTCAATTTCACTTATCAAGAGGCTAATAGACATCTCACTGATTAAGAGCTGACAAATTCCTTCACTATCAATTACATTCCTCCACATGATTTACCGCATGCCCAACCTTAGCCCCGTATTACCATCCTCGTTAAAGACGCTACTGAGCTACGCCAAGACACAAAGTTCCCTCATGTAGGAATCCATGGTGAATTCAAGTCGACTGACTCAAATACCACTACTGCAATGAGAATTACTGATGACATAATCCATGTAGTATTTCTCATAGCGGGTCAGTCCAATAACATGAACTTAACATGTATTTATGTTTTGAGTAACATCTTATGTTCATGACCAGCAAAACGTGGTCTTTTCTCAAAAAACATAATAGTCTTACTTCATTATTATTCCCACAATAATGATCGACTATGGACTATTTAGAATAGTGTTCTTATGCCTTAAGGTTTTACTATCAAGTCACATACTTGATGACATAAAGCGGAGCCAACTATTCAAGGATCTTATTTATCAAGTTAAACCAAAAATTTAGATAACAAGATAAAATGATAAATGCCTCATGTATATAAACATATAATGACAATGTATATGTCACTGGGCTAGAGCATATCACTAACAATCTCCTATTTGCCCTAAGCCTAATCAAGCATAAATCGAATGCCTATCGGTCTAGTATGACTTTCATGCTTTGACTGTGGAAGAGGTTTAGTCAAAGGATGAGCAACATTGTCATCAGTATGAACTCTACATATCTTAACATCTTCTATCTCAATGATCTCGGCTTAGAGCATATCACTCAACACTGATCACTAGATTTATTTTACAAGTTTTTGGCGCCATTACCGAGGATTTGAAAGAAGAGTTTAAAAATCAATATTCCAACCAAATGTAGAATTGCAATTCGACATTTTCTTTATTTAATAAAAAATTTAAAATTTACAAAAATAGTTTTAATCAACAGAGTTAAGTAAGCTACGTAAAATTGATCTAGTTGTTTCACATATTTCATTTGATCTTAGTGCTCTTCATTTCCTGTGAAGATCTTACATGCATAGAAACTTAATCATAATTGTCAGCTTGACATTTAACCTGAAAGACTGAACGAGAAATCTGAGAGTGCAAACGTGCCGGCAACAACCATGGCGGTGAGCGCAGAGAGATACTGCAACCTATTCCAGAAGAAGTAGTAGTAGAGAGACCTCAGAGGCAAATGACTATGGAGGATTTTTGGAGGCTAGATATTCAAGATGAATATTCTACTATGAGACAACCTGCTATATAAACGAATAATTTTGAGTTAAAACCAGCTTTGATCACAATGGTGCAGCAGCATCAATACACTGGGCATCCTAGTGAAGATCCCAATAAGCATATGGGAAGATTTCTACGGATGGAAAATACAGTGAAGTTGAATGGGGTGAGACTCAAGTGATCGCTACAACTTCTTCCTTTTTCACTGAGATGCGGGCCCATCGTTTGAATAATTGCCATATGGATCAATGAACAATTGGGAAGAACTGGTAGAGGCTTACATGAGGAGATTCTTCTCCTGCCATCACTTCATAAATGAGAGGGGAAATCATAGTATTCAAACAAGGAGATGATCAAAGTCTCTATACTTCATGGGAAAGATTCAAGAGATTGTTGAAGAGATGCCCAATGCATGACATTCATCTAACTACACGGATGGACATCTTTTATCACTCTATGAACTACACCTCCAAGGGTATAATTGATGTAGCCTGTTGTGGAGCATTCAAGAGGAAGAGTGCAGAGGAGGCAAGACCACTGATTGAAGATCTTGCCAAATGCAACTATAGAGCTCCAACTGAGACTTCAGGGAGCAACAACAAACTAAAAGGAGGTGGGGTGATAGAGCTGAACAAATTGATTTCCATAGAAGCAAAACTTGATGCATTTATGAACAAGATGGGAAACCAAGATAGAAGAATGCACTCAGCACATGAAGTGGGAACAGTTGAAAGAAATGAGCAAAAGAGAAAGGCTGAGGGAGGATCAGCTAATGAGGGTTCCATCGGGTCGAGAAGGCACAATTTCTAATGCTAATAGAAGCTAAACTTGAGCCAAATCTCAACTTGCTAAATCTACTACACACCGAAGACTCGTAGAACCCGCAGAGAATTTCTCATATGGAGGTGAGCACAAGAAGGTCTAAGACTGGGCAAGTGTAATTTTCAACAACAAGATTTCGCTCCATACTGGTTCCAAGGACAGGGACAAAGGAGATCTCATTCCTTTGAAGATCAGATGTTGACATTCATGGTAGAAAATAAGAGGTTGCTATATATTCATGAGCAAAATTTGTCGAACTCAGAGCATTTCAGTAACAATGTGCTTGCCAACACTAATGCCTCTTAAAAAATCGAGATTACGTTAGTACAATGCAGTCCCTACCAATGCAGACCGCCCAAGGATGCCTTCCTAAGTGATACAAAGAAGAATCCATGATTGTATGGTGGTGACTTCTATGAGCAAATAGAGATAGAAAGCAAAAAAGCAGTTAAGAGAAGAAAAGACTCGAAAAAGGAAGAGAAGTTAAATAAATTGAAAAGAAACACTAAGTTGAAAGGGGCTTCATAATTAATTGAAGAGGTGTAGACTGAGCAGCAGGTGGAGAAAGGAGAATTGAAAAAGAAAGAAGAAAAAAAAGCCTACATGCTTGCTATTCCATTCCTTCGTAGGCCTATAAAGTAAAATTTTATGATACCCTCTAGATTCTGTGAGGTATTCAAGAAGAGATTAATTTGCCTTTTGCTGAGGCATTGATTCAGATGCCTAACTATGCTAAGTTTCTGAAGGACATTCTCGAAGGGAATATGAAAATTTGCTGAAGAAGGAGTGGTGACTTGATAAAGAACATGCAATGCATTGCTCCAAGGAGTTTACTAGAGAAGATGCAGGATCCCTGCAGCCTCACCGCCTCCCTCGCACCTTATCAATTTTTGAATTCAAGAAGGCCTTTATGTGATCAGAGCTAGTATCAATCTCTGATGCCATTATCAAGTAGGAAGAGACTTAATTGGGGAGAGCTCACTCCTGTAAAAGCTATTACTTGGGTGTAAATGGAAAACATAACAATGGCACAAACTGCAGGAGTCCAAGATGTACTCATTGATTCGTTTCACCTCAGAGGGGTATTTAATCAACAAAATTTATAACCTAATACTCTCATACTAGAGCAGTACGCCTACTACGTATAGTGGTTCTAGGATCAGGCATAGAGATGGGCTTTCTTCGTAGAAATGACTGACACAAAGGAGGCTTAAACTGGTGATTTCATTTTAGATATTGGGGTTTTGATAAAAAGAGCGGATTTTAGAGAGAAAATAAAAATAAAAATAAAGCTAAAAGTAAAATACTTGATAAAATGTAAAATAAGAAATTCCTGAGTTTCGTGTTCCTTAGGCAAAGGAAGGGTTTTCCTGGTCTTTTTCGTGATTCGAGTGATAACATATAGTTATCTCCCAAATCGCCCTTCGTTTAGCTATTATAATTACTCCTAAATAAATATCCTTTGAAAACCTGTATTTATTTCCATTAATGGTCTCGTGATAAGAAGAATAACTCTTCATCACCTTCCAATGGTCCATAAATGATAACTGATGAACAACACTAGATCTAGCAATAAGTATCCAATGAGCTTTGAGAGCTTACTAAATACTAACCATTCAAGGTGACTCGAAGGGATCGAACCTAGGATTTGAAGGAAATAAAAACATTACCTTGAATCGCCTTCCAATAATCAATAAATGATAACTAACAAATGTCAATGAATCTAGCAATAAGCATCCATTTAACCCTAAAAGCTTATCAAGTACGGATCATTCAAGGTAACCCGAAGGGATTAAAACCAATATTTGAAAAGAAACCATTAATGGTGGAAAATAATTTTAAAAACATGGAAAACTGCACCTTTTCATCTCTGGTACTCTTTCACCTAGTTTCCTTTAATACAAGGAAACGGAGGGTTTAGTAGCTCTTCCTCTTATCAGAGGTTATTTGGATCTTGAGAAAAGGAAGAGAGAAAATGAGAGAAAACGGAAGCTTCCTACGTAAGCTTCCCCAAAACTATTTTTCTAAATAATGAATCGAATGTCTACAAAGTATTTTCTGGGGTGTTTCATACCACCAAAACCATTACAAATTACCAAAATATACAACTCATAACATTATTACACGAGGATAAATAGGTAAGAATAACAAAAAAATACAAAAAGTCAGTTTCAGGTGAGTTTAGGGTCATGAATCTCTCGCAACCCTTGCTAATTTCACAAGGTCGCATCGCATCAACGTCTTCTCGCCTCTCTTTCGCTCGGGTACTCTAAACTACAACTAGATTCTTCATGCCTTGACTTGAATCCTTGTCCTCAAGATATACAGTCCTGAAAAACAATTAAACTTGCCATAAAATTTGATTAGTAGCCTTGCTAGGTCCTTAACATGTCGACTAGGTTAATTAGGTTGATTACTACACAAAAAGTGCTTAAAACTTGAGCGCGGCGGTATGAAAACAACATTATTTGGGTAGTAATCACTCCCCCCAACCAACACATTGCTAGTCCCTTAGCAATGAAGGAAGAATAAAGCAATCAAAAGCAAGACAAACTATAGATATCCATAAAAAAAAAAAAAAGATTTTCCAAAAGCAATATGTGATAAAACCCAACCTTAAACAAAAGTCATCAAAATCCTGCCCAATGACTATCTCAAGAGAGGTGCTATGCAATTCAAGTATAAAAAGAATTTCTAACCTTTAGAGAACCAACCTAAAACCTTCCACAAAAACCTAAGTGTTAACTTGATTAGTTTTCAAAAATAGTCGGCCAAAATGTCATTTCCCCCCAATCTAGCTCTTTTCTACACCTAGCAGACTAACCAACCTCAATAGACCAGGAGCCTCATTTATTTCACAACTTTTTTTCATTGTAGGGGTGCAATGCTGAGGGTATCGAATTCACAATTGTTGATGTAACGGGGGTCCACCGATGACTCCCAACCAATCAAGGTTTAGGGCATCAAGTCATAAGGATCTTTCAACCACTAACTCTTCAGATTTCACCCCGTACTTTTAATAAGTTCAATACTCCAGCACCTACAAATTGCTAAACTCCACCTATTCACCCATGTAACAAGCAACAAAGTCGGTGACTCTCAAAAAGTTGGCTTAGGGCACCGAGCTTTAAAGACTTTCGCCATATACCCCTTGGACCGTGCTCAGGTTTCAAGGTAAGTGTCACAAATTTCTTTTTCTTTTTCTTTTTCTTTTTTTTAGACACATTAGTCTTTTTTTTTTTTTTTTTTTTTTTGAGACTCATTGGTCTTTTTAGGGATCCCAACCTATTATAGGTGGTCAAAAGTACTAGGCCAAATTTTTGCAAGGTTCAAGAGGCAAGGCAATTTTTCAGCTTATAATTGACAACTAATGTGCACAGTGTGTGATTAGTTCAAAGTGGAAGAGGTAAGGTTGAAGATAAGAGGAGTTTCCACACTTCATCAACTTTTATAAGCATAAAACACCTCTAAAATCAAGAGCATTGAAGCATGGTTTCAATTTCTCCCATTGCAGGCTGAGAATTACAAAAAAGAAGGATATTAAGCAAACTAAAAGTAAAATGCTAAAAAAAAAAAATGATAGGAGAAAAATCACCAGCTTGTGATGAGGGTCACAAGTATCCACCAAAGATAGTCATTAGCACTACAAGATCATCCCTGCAAATCGATCACTGATTTGATCTCAAGGTTTCCGCCTGCAGGGTATTAATCAACAAAATTTGTAACCTAATACCTCATACTAGTAGCATATCTACTATAGTATAGCGGTTCTGTGGATCGCCCACGATATGGGTTTTCTCTGTGGAAATAACCTAGATGAGGCTTGAACTCGGTGATTTCATTTCGATATTAAGGTTGTGATAAAATAAAAAAAAAGTGGATTTTACAGAGAAAATAAAATAAAAATAAAAGAGAAAAGTAAAATCGGATAAATGTAAAAATAAGAAATTCGAGTTTGTCACTAGGTTTCAGGTTCCTTAGGCAAATGAGGGTTTTCCGGTTCTTTCGAGATTGGGAGGATAACATATAGTTATCTCCCGAATCGGTTCTCGGGTTTAGCTATATTAACTGGCCCTAAATAAATAAATATTGAAAATGGTATTTGCTTCTCATTAATGGTCTCGAGCAGCGGCACATCTCCTTCGACTCACCTTCCAATGGTCCATAAATGATAATCGATTTAACATCACCGGATCTAGCAATAAGTATCCAATGAGTCATGAGAGCTTACCAAATACTAACCATTCAAGGTGACTCCTCGGCGATCGAACTCAGATTTGAAGGAAATAAAATATCACCAATCGCCTAATAACCCATAAATGATGAATTAACGCACGTCAATGGATCTAGCAATAAGCATCCATTGAACCCCAAAAGCTTATCAAGTACTCTGGATTATCTGCTGCAACCCGGCGATTAAAACCAATATTTGAAAAGAAACCATTAATGGTGGAAAATACCTCCGTTAAAACATGGAAAACCCCCACCTTTTCATATGGTACCTTCACCTGGTTTCCTTTACTCTAAGTAAACGGAGGGTTTAGCCGCTCCTCCTCTTCTAAGAGGCTCTTTGGCTCGCGAGAAAGGGAAAAGAGAAAATGAGAGAAACCGAAGCTTCCCCAAAACTATTTTTCTGAATAATGAACTAAATGTCTACAAAGTCTTTTCTGGGGTATTTCATACCACCAAACCCATTACAAATTACCAAAATATACAACTCATAACACTATTACACGAGGATAAACTGGTAAGAATAACAAAAAAAAAAAACAAAAATACAAAAGTCAAAGTTTGCAAGAGTTTTCGCAGGGGCTGTGAATTTTCGCGTAAGCCCCGAATTCATATGGCCGCGACCCTCGCAGGCTTTAAAATTCTCAGCCCCTGAATTTCACAAGGCTTCTAATGCATTCCTTTGTCGCATCATCAGCTTCTACTTCTTCTTGCTCGGGTGCTCAATCGCAACTAGATTCTTCAGCCGACTTGATTTCCTGTCCTCAAGATATACAGTCCCTAAAAATAACCAAACTTGCCACAAAATTTGATTAGGAGCTTTGGTAGGTCCTTAACATGCCAACTGGGTTAATTAGGCTAATCACTACACAAAAGTGCTAAAACTTCTTGGAGTGTTAAGGGTATGAAACAACACTACTGGGTAGTAATCACTCATTAAGGTGTGAAATTTAAATTTCCTCAGGACTTTGTAGTCATGAATACGATAAGATACACAAGTTCCACTACTACTGAAGACCTTTCCTACATCGAGCTGCCTGATAGATGTTAAAAAGTGGGAGAACTCACTCTCGTGTGGAGAAGAAGCAAAGACACTTCAACTTGAACAAAATTCAAGCAAATCTGAATGTGAAAGTACATATTGTAAGATCAGAGACACAATTCTACCACCCCGAATCGATGTTTGGTTATAATTTTCTTTAACTCAATCAATGAAATGAGATGGTTTTCTTATCTTGATGATCTCTTGATTTGTGAATGGTTTGACTCTAGTTTTGATTTAAAAGAAACATTCTTCAGTTTGAATGAGAACAATACAAAAATCAAGTAGCAAATGGCGAAGGCAATTGAAATGTAAACAGTTCGGCGGTTAATTCGGCGAATCTCTCTGATTACTACCCAAAAAGTGTTATTTTACACCCTTATTAATACAAGTTTTTAGCACTTTTTATGTAATAATCAACCTAATTAACCCAAGTGGCATGTTAAGGACCTTGCAATGCTACTAATCAAATGTTATGGCAAGTTTTGTTGTTTTTACAGGCTATTTATACCACAAATTAGGATTCAGCCCAATCATGGAGAATCAAGTCAACTCGTAGCCATGCATCACAAAGCGTATAGCAAGAAGAATTAACAGCTTGGAAGCATTGCACTCGGCAATTTTCACTTCGCAACCCTTACGAAATTCTCCATAAATGGTTACGAATTTTAGTAGCTTGCAAACTTGTTCCTGCCCAATTTGACTCTTTGACTTTTCTGCTGCAATTTTTATTTTTTTCCTGAATTATCACTCATGTAATAGTGGCCAATTCATACACTTTTGTAATTTTTCTTGGCTTTGGGCAGTATATAAGTCCCAAGCTGCATTGTAACTGGGAGACCTTTCACTTTGTACATATTTTTGGCGCGAAGCTTTCAGCAAGTTCTCGCTTTTTCTTATTTTCTCTCACTTTCTCTCATTTTATCACTAGCCAAACACATTCTGAGGATGACAACTCAAAGGATGAGCGGCTAGAAACCCTTCCTCCTTGAAGTAGAAGGCCACTGGGTGAGGGATAATCGAGGCAGCCGAGGTTCCGCATGTTTTTCACTGCATCCACTACCACACTGCTCTCCCTTTACTTTAGGTGTCGATCCCTTCGAAATAAATTTTGAATGGTCATTACTTGCAAGCTTTTAAAGCTCATTGGATGCTTATCGCTAGATTTAGCGACGCCGTTAGTTATCACTTATGTTTCATCGAAGCCGAAATAAGGAGATTGCGGTTTCAATGATCGGGAGAGTTTTAATGGCCGCTGAATGCCATTTTGTGAGAGATTTAATAAGGGCCTGGGTTTTATAGTTAAACGAAGATCCGGTTCGAGATTTACCACAGGTCATCCTCCCCAAAGCGGTGAAAGACTCGAGAGTCCTCATTTGCCCTAAAGAACCTAAGCTCCTAGCGACTCCAACACTCAAGGAATTCTCTTTTACATTTTAACTTCATTTTATTTTCAGTTTTCAACCATTACACCCCCTGTTTTTATCAAAACCCCAACATCCAAATGAATTCACTAGTTTGAACCTCATTGCAAGCAATTTGTGCGAAGAAAACCCATCCCTGTGTTCAACCCTATAGCCACTGTACTACAGTAGCAATGCTACAGTAGTAGGAAGAAATAGGTATAATTTTGTTGATTCACGAAACCACTATTAGACCTTGAATCAAATGACGTCGTTGCCGGGGATGGTGCCTAAGTGCAAATGACAACATACTAAACACTTGTGATCCTCATCATAAGTTACGGTGATATATATATATATATATATATATATATATATATATATATATATATATACATATATATATATATATATATATATATATATTATCGTATTTTAGTATTTTAAAGGTGGGTTTTTTTTAATTTCATTTCCTTTGTTAAAAAATGGGGCTAAAACTTTCGATAGGATTGTTCTTTGTTTATGAAATTGTCTACTCTTGTTTTTCTTTCACGGGAGTGCATGTGTTCCAAATGGAACATACCCTGGAGAGAGCAACATAGTCGACCCCGGTGAAGAGAAACCTAATGCATATATATAGGTCCATGAGAGGATTACATGCCCTCCATGGGTTAGTACTTACCTCACGCATGGTGCCTCGACTAATGCACCATATGGCGTGTACTTACAACCATAGTTAGAACCACCTAAATTTCTCTCATGGAAACAAGACCTCCACAGTATGCACTTCTGCTCCTCCCGTATACTTCCAACTCTCGGCCACCACAACCACCCGCGATTAACTTTTTCAATTGGGCAAGCAATACTGAACTTGAGTAAATTGGTGGGTACTTTATAAGGAAGTGGCGGTGAATGTCGAGCAAATCAAAGGGTGTCTTGTGGAGAGCTCTCTGAACCAAAAGTTAAATGGGCTTCAAAGTGACCTTGATCAGAAAATTGACAACTTGTAGTACTCCATTTCAAGGCTCACTAATCAGCAGCATGTTCATCAAGAGGAAGAGAATCCAGAGGAAAAGTGCCTAATTGACACCATTTTGGGTGAACATGCTCCAGCGTAGCAACGAGGGAGGAATTGATAGAGGAACGTTAAAGCCACGAGGAACGATAGGATGCCCAATTATATGTTGTCATAGATATGGGAAGAATAAATTCTTCTGCCAGTCATGAGAGCAGTGTGGGTCGAGAGAGTTCATATTACCATAGGTGATCTGGTGTATTTGCGCCAGCCACTGAGCAGCCGACGACACCTCTCGGGCCGATAATCACGCCTGTTACATTTTCCGACACTGATTTCCCTCTTACTAAAGAACCACCGCTTTTTATTAGAAACTTTTGGGAGTTTGGCCTCTGTTCAAACCTTCGCCACTACATCACAGACATTGGCAACTGCTCATATTGCATGGCACAGTGGATGGCTCATACCGAAACCATCTTGGTTCAGTTTTGGAGCACCTGGACCTCATAAATTCCACTAGCTCCACTAGTTCTAACAACCTCAGGCATCAAGCGGTTTAGGGACTCGAGTCTCCCACTTTTTTGTTTTGATTTTTTTATGTTTTATTTTATTTTATTTTATTTTGATTTATTTAAATTTTCTTTTTAGATTTTCTCTAATTTCAATTTAATCTTTGTTTTTTGCTCATCTTTTATTTTCCTGCATCTTTCTTTTTATTTTTCATGTCTTATTTTTGCAGGTTTATTGTAATTTACGTAGGGGAGGGGGTATTGACAAACCTAGAAAATTTGCATTCATCATAATTTTACTTGTTTTAAATTTAAAGGGTTTGTCTGACCCTACGAGTACAGCCCATTTTGCGAGAGAAGAACAAAATTAGCAACCTTCATAGCGAGCAGTGTGAGTAAAAAAAAAAAAAAAAAAAAAAAAAAAATATATATATATATATATATATATATATATATATATATATATATATATATATATATATATATATATATATATATATTAAAAAAGTATTTCAAAAATCTTTTCCTTTCTATAAATATTATATTAAAAAAGCAAAAACAAATTTTGAGCTGCGAAATTTCGCGGCTCCTGTAGTTTAGCAGTTTTCGCGGTCCCCACCCTGATTCTACACTCCTATTTTCTTTTGACCATAACTTTTTTCATGCGAACTCCGTTTTGGGTGATCTTGGTATTGTTGGAAAGCTTAGAGAGTGTAGAATCTAAATATAGCTAGAAAGAACACTTTTGAGATTATTATAAAGGCGTAATTTTCAAAATGGTCCAATTGGTCACTTTTAACCTCTCTTTTCTTCTTCCAACTTGATCATTGGAAGCCCAAATGGAGTGAATAAGGTCTCTTTGGGAAGCATACTTTTATCTTTTTGATTTCCATTCTTGTAGCATGATCATATTTTGCACTGTTAATATTTTGGTTTAACACTTCTCCTCTCTTTTGTTTCTTGTTTCAGGTGGTTCCTCCTCTCCGCAACCGGCTACATTTCTCCTATGAGGTATCACTTCCTCCCTTAAATTTCCATTCCATAACCACATTGAGACGATGTAAGTGGTTGGGGAGAGTTAAGGAAAGAAGTGTTGATTTAAGTTTTGAGCAAGTCTATTTTGTTTAGTTGAATGGCTTGCTAGTTAGTTTGTTTCTTTTTACAATATAATTCATGCTTTTAGTTTCTCATTTTAAAAAAAAAAATTTGTAATGCTCAGTTTACAGTATAAGAAATTGAAAATTTGTTACAATGTTGTTGATGTTAGAATGGTGTTATGCTTTGTTGAGTTGATAACCTGTTGAAATTCTTATTGTATTCAACCTTTTTTCTTCTACTTTGAACTAACCACACACTGCGCACATTAAATTTCATTTATAGGCTAGCGCCTCCTAAGCCACCGCAAAAGTTTGACCGTGTTACTTATTAGATGCGGCAAAATATAGATAACCACTCGAATTTAACATACAAGACCGCACAATTTTCCCGCATCTATATCTAAAGATTGAATTGATTGTTTGAAATGAATAAAATCGATTTTATGTTATGGAATTAATAATGGGTTTGATCTACGTATTCTTTGCCAGTACCACCAGGTCATACAAGTAGTAAAAAAATGAATGTAAGTCCAGATATCATTCATACAGAGATTGACAAAATGTTGAAATCAACTAACTTAACTACTCCAGATCCACACTATTTGAACCTCCTTTTAATGGTTTGAAAATTGAAATTTAAAAGACAAGATAATCCTATATTACATTCATCTAATTAAAATAAAATTTGAATTAAACTAACAAAATAAACTAAATGAATGGAGTTCTACGCTAGAAATGGACACACTAACATAAATGGCGTGGAGCTGATCAATTTACGCGTATAACCCATTGATTCTCTCAATCCTTATTTTTGGATTTGGATTTGTCAAAGATGCCTTGTAATGCAACTTGGATTTCTCCATTATTCACTAATTAGAGGTCCCTTCTTCTTTCAAAACAAAGGATCTAATCAGTTACTTGTATTCAGAACACTCTTTATAAGATCTAGGTATTTTTATTTTTTCGATTACTTATGCCCATTTCCTAATTTGTAGATTTCTTGTTCAAGTACAGGGCCATTGCAAAATCTCTATAAATTGGTTGATGACTCCTCCTTTAAATCTACTGGATTTTTCCTTTTCCTTCATTAGATCTCAGCTAACATGGGATCAACATCTATCTAACAGATTAAGGTGAAATCTCTGATGAGTTAAATTGATAAATAGTAATTCCTTGACTTGACTATGAGTGAATTGGAAATTTATCGAGAACTCTCGAGCTCCTTAGTTCTTGATGATAGTCTAACATACCCACAAGTTGAATGTTCCAAGCTCTTGGGGTCTCCATCTCTACGTGTCACTCGAGAGGGTTTCACGAAATCAAAGCGAAACAATCCTTGAGATGGTATTACAGGTGCTGCACTATTAGGAACGACTCAATTCACGAACAGCATCGATCAAATAAATCAAAAATCTAATTTTTAGGAAATTCCTTCTAATTCCAAGCGAAAAAGGCGTAACTAACGACGGATCCATTCCAATGGCGATTCGCTTCTCAATTCTGAGAATCACAATTGACAATGGAGTATTGATCAAGAACACATCCATTGTAACTATAAATCCTTTAGAAAGCGAATTTGAATTTGTCTAAACTTCATTGATTTTAGGCGTAGTGGAAAGAAAATGAGAAAAATTAAATCCGGCTTACAGCATTCCTAAGCAGTTGGTTAAATCGGAAAAAGAAAAAGAAAAGGAAAATCTTCCACAATTATACAATTGAGTCTTCTTCTTCCCCAGTTTTGAGTTTGAAAGAACTCCTTGTCTTCAGTGCAAAACTCCTATTACTTCGACCATTGGGCTTTGATTCCAAGGCTCAATTGGATTTCCCCAATGGATGGCCCAACTCACTGCTCAGTCACGGTCTGTTCTGCAGCACAGCTTTGTTCTCTGCGGAGGTTTCTTAGTTGAGTAGTCACGACATGAATTCTATGTTCTGCGACCTTGTTGAGTTTTCGATGTGGTGATGACTCTTGTTCGCGACCATTTTCTTGTTTCCATGTGTTTATTATCGTGACCATAATAATTATATTAGCGATTTGGCTCTTTCTTCCTTAGTTGAATTATGTGTCGCGACGAGTTTCTTTGTCATGACCGCGGGTTTTGTTGTAAAGCCAATCTGGTCACATAAAAAACTGACTTTCTACGGTCTACAAATTATTTGTGTCGATACCACACTTTCTTGTTGCGACCTGACTGTCTTTCCTTTTAATGGATTTTGTGTATGACCTTGGTAGTATGCTTGGCGACCTGGATTTTCTTCCCTTCTTTGAGTTTGGTGTAGCGACGAGTCGTCCCTCCTTTACTAGATTACATTAGCCGCGACACCATTTAATCGCGACACCGGCATTTATATTGTATTATTTTGATCCCTAGTCACAGCTTCCCTTTCATGTTGCGACATCATATCGAGTTTTCTAACCTCATGCAAGTTGAGACTCTAATTACTGATCTATTTGTTTTCTTATTGCGACATGGAAATTAGGTCGCGACAAGGTAGTTTCTTTTCTTAATGCTATTCCTGTCGTGACCTCAAAAGCATGTCACTACCGTTCTTTCTTCCAATCTTGTCGCAACCTCATTTTTTACTCACAACAGTTTCCCATCAATTCAACTTCTTTTACGGTATAACCTAGAAATTATTATCGGCCAGTGGTGGCCCTTCTTACTTTGTTCTTGTCGTAGTTGTTCAACTTAGTCACAACACGTTTTACTCAACTCTGCTTTTATTTATGGTCGCAACCTCTAAAGTATGTCGCGACTTAGGTTCTTTGTTTTCGGTGTCGCGACATACAAAACAATGTCGCGACCTCATTCTTTGAAACCACAATTCTGTCTCAGAAACTTTTCACTTATCATACTTGACTTTTTTGTTTGGCTGAACTTCTTTCATTATTCCGACCTGCGTTTCACTCTATCGCGTCTGTTTGTGCAGTCTTAAATCTCTCTCGTGACTGATCACAAGGATGTCGTGACACACTTTGAGCCTTTTCCTTATAGAGAGTTGTAGCATGACGTTTATCAGTAGTCCACGACTTAAAATATTGGATGGCGAATTCAAACGTAGAACCTCAAGCGTATGTCGCGACCTAGTATGGCCATTGATATCTTTTTTCTTACGGTTCTTCTGCAGATTTATTTACTTCTATAAAAATGCAGAATCTAGGTTGGTGGCATCTCATTTACGCATAAAAATAAGTAATTACATTGTAGCTGTCAAAAATGGATTAAAAATCCCAATGAGTTTTTTACTCATTAAATTCCCCGACTTAAAATTTTGCTTGTCTCTATATGAAAATAAAGATTTGTTTGTCCTCAAACAATTGAACTTCCACAGGACATTTTCTGTTCAACCACAATCTTTTAAGTTCTTCAATTGACTTGAAATAAGTAGGATTGCGTGTTATTTCAAACTTCGTTTTCAACTAAGAAAAGGAATGGTTTCAACTTCTATCACAAATAAATTGATGAATCCTATCACATAAGCTTACAATCAGTAATCCTGTTTTTGTGCATGTGTGTTGGTTTTCTTTCCTTTTCTCCTTGTCGGATTAGTTAACATCTTGGGACTCCTTGGGAAGGAATTATCAAAGTCCCATAGGCTTGTTTTCATATTAATCTCTCTCCACTAATGTGGCAAATCGACCTTGGTCAGTAGGAGGGTCTTTTTGGCTTGTAATGTTAGGCTTGGGTAATTAGGTAGACAATTGGAAATTTTGGGCTGCAAATTACCCATATTCCACTATTCACTTCTGCTACCAATGTGAACTTTAGTAACTTCCCCAAACTTGGCCTTTGTGCGTCATCTTGAATTTTATGGCCTCTTGATTGTCACTTTCATATTCATCAGCACAATCCTTTTTTTTTGGAATTCTTCTTGTTCTTCTTCTCTTGTCAACGTTTGAGGAATAGTGCAATGTTTTTTCTTTTTAGGCTTTCTATCGCTCTTAGAGAACTTTGGGTTAGCAACTCCCATACCAGTTGGCATTTGGGTACTAGGTGTTGAAACACCCCTACGAACTTAATTGTTCAAGGGAGATAAGCCACAAGACAAAACTTATTCCCTTTTACTTGAATTCTTTTTCTCCCTCTCCAAGCTTCCACTTGATTTTGTCTAATACTTCCATGCAGTCTATAAGAAGTATATTCCCCCAATCTTGTTCCCTTTTGCACATTAAACTTCTTGTTCTAAAAACTAGGTAATTTTGGGTTCTTTGCTGCAGGATTAGTTTTAGGGAGGGTTTCTAATTGCTGTTATTTGAAGAAGTTAGGCATAATTGGCTCAAAGCTTGGAACTAAGGTGTATGCATCTGCATATAATGAGGGTAGGCTTGAAAAAGGTTCAAACTTCCAAAGAGGGCCTCTATCCTTTCTTGTCAATTGTTTTTGCCTAGGATTTCGCCTTGACCAATAATCTACCAAGTTATAAGACCTTGTACCCTTGACTGTGAATCACCCCAGAAGATGTCCCTAATATTTTCAATTTATTTAAAGGACTTAATGGACCATGTGTGATGTTTTTCGGGGATTTATACTGACTCAGCTATTTACACACATAGATTCAAGAGTTTCATCTATTTCTTTCAATTGTTTACCTTTTCCTAGTGCCTTAATTTTAACTTGATTTAAACTAAAGCGCAACTTCTTACTTCAGTTCAATGAAGCCTACTCTCATTTCTCTCACGGTATTGTTTGGATTTAATCAGTGTTTGTTATGCCATTTTACCAATAAAAGCTTGAATACAATACTCATTCCTTTCATACACACTAAGCATGGCATAAGCAACCCCGATTACTAACTGGATCAATACAAAACACTTCAAATTTTCTCAAACTTATTCAACAACCAACTCCCAATTAAGCAGTTCAACAATATACATGTTCTGATTGCAATATTATTGAAAGCAACAAAACAAGTCATCATATTAGCAGAACAATTTACAAAACACTTTAAATTAACTTTTCCGAGCTTCTATTAATGATGAAGAAGGAGTACAATGAGAAAAAGAAAAGTGAGATTGTGCCCTCTCATTTCTTTCTCTTATAAGATTTAGAAGGCTCTAATTCAAAGCTTTCCATACAAGGAGAAAATTTGGAGAAGGTCATGTATGGTCTTTTCTTTTCAGAGGTTGTGGACGGACTCTGGTGATCGAACTCTCTTGATTTCTACCCAACATTCCTTTGTGCTTTCTAACTCGGAAATATAACCTAGCATATTTGACAAATTATTGTTAACTCTCGTACCGGATTTTCTTAACACACATCATTGTCTTGCTGACTCCTTGTCTGCTCCTTCGTTCTAACCTCCCAAACTCAGCCCAGATTGCTCTTTATAAAAAAGTGTTGAAGGCTTCTATCTTTTGACATATTACCCTCAGAACAAACCTCTTTTCTCCAAAATGAGTAGCACTTCTTCATCTCTTCTGATGATTGTTGTGAGAGGCTTCGAAATAGCCTTAAATCTTTAAATTCTTTCTCGCTTCTTTTTCATCTCTTAACTCCATTCTTCTTCTCTACATCTCCTTATTATGCTCAAATAATTGTTCCTTTTCTCTGAATTAGGCTTCTAAGAACTCTTCTGCGATTCTTTGATGTTATTCCCATTTATCTTCCCTTTCAACCATCTCTTTCTTTGCTCCCGATCTCGCTCTCCATGATTTCAATGTTCCACTGCATCTTTTGCAGAGCTCTGCTAGCTCGGGAAATCCTCTCTCAATTAGGTCTGAATGGCTAGAGCTCATACGAGCATCTCTTCTTCTTACGCTGAAGTCTTATTTATGGACAATTTCCATTTCCTGGTATCATTCTCCCTCGGCCAGGCTGCGCAGTTCCGCGATCCTTACGCACATTCTTGGGCCTTTGACACTGTGGGTCGGGGAGATGCCTTGGGGGCATGTTTGCCTTACGTCCCATGATCCTCTCACCCCGGCTAAGATGCATGGATTTCTTGATTGTTTGGGTGAGGGATTGAATCACCTCTTTTAATGCCTTAGAGTGGTACCCTGCATTAGACCCTCAATTAAACCTCCAACATTCATTTTATAGCCCTTCAAAAAGGCATATAAAATGATTGCCTCTTCTTCTCTCACTGAGCAAAGATGTTTAGTTGGAAGGATTACTAAGGATAGGAAGTAGAACCAGACCTTAGCTTCCTCAGTGAGGGATCCTCTGTTGATAGCTTGGTGAGGGTTCTTCCTTATGGCTTCCCACTTCCCCTGCCCAGCAGTTAGGAGGTCTATAATCTTCTCATGATCAGGGTTTTCTACCAATTTCTTGAATTTAGAGCAGGTACTTGAGTTCCCTTTAGTTTTGAACATTTCATTGATTCTTTTTGTTGCCCCAGGTACCCAGGACTCTCGCGATAGGCGGAGTCTTCTCTCATCCCTGTGTTTGCGCCACCCAGAATTCCCTTGGCGGACGATCCAGCGCCTTGTGCCGCAGAGAACTCCCAGCCTCTCTTTTCTATTATCTGGAAAGGATCGGCTTCCCAAAACCTCTTTGTTGGCCAAAGCCCCCTTGTCGGCCCGACAACCTATATTCCATAAATCTTTAATGTAGAGACAAAGTCTTTGTCGCTCTCTTTCTTCTTCTTTAGTACACATGCCTTCTTGTTTTAAATCTTTCTGGCCCTTTCTTCCTCAAGCGGCTCTTCTCTTTGGGCAGGTTGCAGTTTACGCATTTGTGGCCATCTCGGGCTGGGTTCAGGTGAACCTCCTCCTCCCTCGCGCATTCATTCATTATTTCATTGATCATCTCATTAAGATTCGGAACAGAGCTTTGGTTTTCTGCCATGAGTGAGAATTTGGAGTTGAGCTTTTTAGGAAACATGATCTAGGGTTCTAGTATTCTAAGAGAGAGAGAGTGAACGGTTGGTGAAGATGTGGCTGAATGGAAGTTTTGGGAAGAGATTGGCTGTTTAGTTTGTTTGATGGGCTAAATGTTATCATTGTTTTAATGAGAGTCGCAACTTTAACTTATAGGTTACAACACAAATTCCCAAAAATAACTACCTTATTTAATGTTGCGACGCCTAAGTTAAAATGTTTAAAACCTCAATTTAATGTAATTTACAGGCCCGGTTACAGTCGTGACCAGCAAGTTTATCGTGACTAGAAATGTAGTCCTGACCAATAAATTGAAGTCGCGACCCATCTTTCTCTTTGTTCCATCATTATAGGTCACGACCAATTTTAATATGGAGAAAAATTAAAAGGCATCATGTCTCTGACCGATCTGTTCGGATGGCAACATGATGTTGCGACCTAGTAGTTAATATTCGCGACCTCATACTTGTTCACGACCATAAGACTTATCTTTGCGACGAATTTCCCATTCTAATGTTTTTTAATTCGAGGCGGGTTGCGACCTCAAAGCATGTAACTTAGAAAATTTCCTGGTCTCCATGAACAGTTCAAATTCATACAAGAGTAATCGATAAACCCGATTCAAACAAAAAGCAATCAACCTTACGTCATTCAAATACAGCAACTCAACTCCTTGAAGCATCGGATTCAATGTGGTGGAAATTCCAATTCCCCCAAACTTCAATCATGCATTCTCTAAATAATAATAATAATAATTATAATAACACTTATCAGAGAGTTGATTACTTCCCTTTATGGTCTTGTGTGCATATTGACAGCTATAAATATAGACTCCATCTCAGTTCATGCCCTTACTGACATACAAGCACAAAGCAGTAGAATAACATAAATAACATTTAACAATAAACACAAGCCTAACTAGAAAACTGAAAATTTTAAAAACATAAATTGACTAATAAAACTTTAAAGAAATTCTTGTATGGGTTGCCTCATGTTTTTCAGTTTAAGTCCTTATTTGGACTTCTTTGCTATGAAGTTCTTGTTTTTCAACCTCTTTCCTTCACTAAGAACTAGTATCAATCATATTTTCTTGCGAATCTTCAATCATTGACCATTCACCTTAAACTCTTCTTCATATTCACGGTTTTCAATGTCCTTTGCCACAAGAGTTGTACTTGTACCCGCACACTAACGTATAAGGGCCACTCCATTTTGATTTCAGTTTGTCTAGAAAAAGCTTCAGTCTGGAGTTGAATAATATGACCTGATCTCCTGACTTAAATTCTCTCCTCAAAATCCTTTTATCATGTCATTTCTTTGTCTTGTCTTTGTAAATTCTGGCATTATAATAGGCTTCATTCCTCAACTCTTCCAGTTCATTCAGTTGGAGTAGCCTTTTCTCTTTAGCAACTTTGAATTCAAATTTTAGTTTTGTGTCATAGCCTTGTATTCCAATTCAAGAGGGGTGACAAAGGTTTGCGAATCTGATTTTGTATGGGGACATTCGATAAGTCTTATATCTTTACATTACATATACCCGTAATGCCATCATCAAGCTTTAGAGACCAATCTCTTATGCTGGAGCTTACAGTATTTTCCAGAATTTTCTTTATCTCCCTATTGGAAATCTCAGCTTGCCCATTTGTTTGAGGATGGTAAACCAAACTCATTATATGTTTGATTCCATATCTGCTCATGAGTTTCCCAAACACTTTGTTTTCAAAGTGGCTTCCTCCATCACTAATTATAGTTCTAGGTGCTCCAAATCTGCTCAAAATATTCCTCTATAAGAATCCCACAACTGTATTAACATCATTCCTGGGACAAGTTGTCGCCTCCACCCATTTGGACACATAATCCACGACTAAGAGTATATATAGATTCCCAAATGAGGATGGAAAAGGCCCCATAAAATCTATTCCCCACACATCAAATAACTGCACCACCAAGATACCTTGCAGGGGCATTTCATGGTTTTTGCTAATGTTACCCATTCTCTGCATTGAAATCACGAGTTTAACCCATTGAAAACAATCATATTGAAAATGGTGGGCGATAAAATCCTGCTTGGAGAAATTTTATGAAATTGTTTTACCACAATCTCCTGCAAAATGTCCTCCATATGGTGATGCATGGCACCCATGTAAAAGTTTGCCTTGTTCACTTTCTGGCACACACCTCCTAATTATCATATCAGCCCCTCTTTTGAATAACAGTGGGTCATCCCATATATAAAATCTGCTTTGTCGGTTCTCGACTTTTTCTGTTGATGCGGGTCGGTGGCAAACTCCTGAAGCTAGAAAATTGACAATGTCAGCATACCAAGGTGATTGGAATGACAACTGGAATAACTGTTCATCTGGAAAAGTTTCACATGCAACATCTCTTTTTCAGTAGTTGAGTAGTTATCTTAAGCTTTATTGAAGGTTTTGTTGGCATAGTATATGGCCCTAAACATTTTTTTGGCACTACATCCCCATCTGACTCCATTGCATAATGCTTGGCATACACATAATCTCAAATTACTATTCAGTCTGGTTTGCAGTATGATGGGGCTTCAACTATGAAATACTAGTTCGATCTTTTCAAATGAAGATTGGTACGTAAAATTAAACTTGGTATCCTTTTCCAATAGCCTACATAATGGTCTTGCAATTTTGGAGAAGTCTCTGATAAATCTTCTATAAAAACCAGCATGTCCCAAGAAACTTCTTATTCCCTTGACTGTTGTAGGTGGCAGAAGAGTCTTTATAATGGAAACCTTTGCTTGGTCACTTCTGGCCACTATTTGCGTAAATTCTATACCCCCGAAGACGATGTATACGCTACCATAAAATGGCATTTTTCCCAATTCAAAGCTAAGTTCTTGTCCTGGCACACAGTAAATCTTGTCTACCCCAAATTTTCTGGGCAATGTTCAAAACTAGATCCATAAGCGTGAAGTCATCCATGAATATCTCGAAACCTCCTGCGAATAAAGATTTAGACATCGTGCATCTTTGGAAATGTAGTAGACGTGCATAACCCGAATGGCATTCTTCCTAAAGCAAAAAAGAAGTATAGGGCGGCATGTAAGTAGTTTTCTCAAGTCTCGGGTGCAATAGAAATTTGGTTATATCTAGAATATCCATCAAGAAAACATAAGTGAGGATGTCCTGTTAACCTGTCCAACATCTGATTAATGAAAGGTAAGGGAAAATTATCTATCCTAGTTGTAGTATTCAATTTTCTATAATCTTACCACTCATCATGTCCACGATTCTTGTAGGAATCGGTCCATTCCTTTCATTTTACGATCCGTGGATCAGCCCTTCTTGGGGACCACATGGGCTGGGCTCACCCAAGGGTTGTCTGATATTGCATAAATAAATCCTGCATTTAGCCATTTTAGCAATTCCTTTCTTACAACATCTTTCATCACAAGGTTCAACCTCCTTTGGTGTTCAACTGATGTTTTTGAATCATTATTCAGCAGGATTTTATGCATGCAAATAGAAGGACTGATACCCTTAAGGTCTTCAATTGACCAGGCAATTGCTTCCTTATATTTCTTGAGAATTCTTAGTAAACATTGTTCTTCATTTTATTGATCTGGCTAATATAATTCTGCGGCTTGCCCCTCCTGGTTCTAAGAAAGCATACTTCAGATGACTAGGCAATTCTTTCAATATTAACCCTTTTGAACTTGTTTCTTGCTCAGTTGCTTTATTTTTCCTGCTGCATGAATTTTCTGTACTTTTTTCAATCAAACTCCAGAATGTTTATGTGTTTTGGAATCTAGAATGCAGCAATTCATAATCAACATTCTTAAGATACTGGAAATTCATCTCATTTTCATTGATAGAATGTTTGGAAATTTGTCGGTGTTAGGTTCAAAAGCGAATGGATAAATGCTATCTGACCATACGATTTTTACTTGCATCAACATCAGGTTGTGTCAAGCTTTTGTTGAGGTTAAATTGTACTGCTTCATCTCCTAGTCTCAGTGTCAGCTCACCCTTTTGTACATTGATCAAGGCAGCTCCAGTTGCTAAGAAAGGTCTTTCTAACAACAAAGGAACTTAGGTATCCTCCTCCATCTTTATAACAACAAAATCCACAAGGAAGATAAATTTCCCTACCTTGACCAACACATCTTCAAGGACTCCTTCTGGTTGTGCCATGGACCTATCGATAGTCTGCCGATGTGATTCTTTGTTGGGTAAGTTCCCCAAACTTAGCCTTTGTACCGTTGATAAGGGCATCAAGTTGATGTTGGCACCTGAGTCACACAAGGCTTCCTTGAATTCATATTTCCCAATGGAACAGGGAATGGTAAAGTTGCCTTGGTCCTTCATCTTTGCTTGTAGACTGTTATGAATAACTGCATTGCAAGTTGCAGTTAAAATCACTATTCCTTCCTCAGCAATCTTTTTCTTTTTGCTCAATATATCTTTTAGAAATTTGGCATAATTTGGCATTTGATTGATCGCCTCTACAAAGGGGATATTAATTTCTATCTTCTTAAATATTTCCAAGAATTTAGAAAATTGTTCCTCCCTCTTTGCCTTCTGAAGTCTTTGTGGGAATGGAACTGCAGATGTGTAAGCTTGAATCTTCTTCTTCTGTTTTTGCTCATAAGTTACTCCAGGTTGTTCAGTTTGCACCTGTTTCTCAGTCACTATAGTATGCTCTGAATTGCTTCTTCTGTCCTCTCTTCCAATTTCCTTCTCTTATTTTTGGTCAGTCTTTTCTTTCTTTTATGCTCTGTTGCTACTCATTTCCACCTTGCTCATAGGCCGGGCGCCATACGAGTCTTTGGATTTTTAAGTGTGTCCTTTAGGAAAGCATTCTTGGTCTCTCTTTGCAGGTCAAAGCCAACTATGACTGTGTTTTCCAAATTTTTTTAGTGAAGCACTTGTGTTTGTTTGAAAATGCGGGTGTTGGATTTAAAAGCTTCGACTCGAGAAGTTTTTGTTCATGGAGGTTTAGCATGACCTTTTTTATCCCCATGGCTGGCTCACTCCTATCTCCTCAAAGGCTGGGTCCTCTTCTGACCTTGATATTTATTTCTATTTTCTCTCTGCTGCAACTACTACTGAAACCTTGGTGGTTGATACCCTTCTTTGAGGTCGCCCATGTCTTGGAGCCCCGAGATGCTCTCGCCATATGAGGAGAGTTCTCATGGTTCCTTAGTCTTTGGATTATAATGTAATAGCAGAGCAGAAGTTGGGATTAGGATTGAAGTGATAACTTCTTTGTTCATTCATGTACTTGGCCTCCTCAACTTGATAGGGATCTTCTTTAGTTGGTCCCTCAACACTTCTTCTTATCCCATTTCTTTCCACTGCTCCAATTTCATGAGCAGAGTGTAGTATTTTCTCCAGTTTATCCATCCTGTGCATTATAGCATCAAGTTTTGCTTCCATGGCAGTCATCTTATTTTAGCTCGACCAAGCCCCCTCCCTCTTGTTATGCTGGCTATACTGAAGATTCGAGGAGCTTTCATGTTGCATTGGCTAGGTGCGCCTATCAAATCCCTTGCCTCCTTTGCACTTTTCCTCTTGAATGCCCCACAACAAGAAGCATCTATGATACCCTTAGAAGTATCATTCAGAGAGTGGTAGACAATATCCATTTGAGTCTTCAGATCTATGCCAAGCATAGGACATCTCTTCAACATCCTTTTGTACCTTTCCCATGTAGTATACAAGCTTTCATCCTCCCCTTATTGGAACACTATGATTTCACTTCTTCTTTCGGATCTTGAGGATTGGGGGGGGTCTGCTAGTCTTCACCGGCTCTTCCCATGTATCAAATGGAATCCCCATATGGTATTGATTCATACCATGTGGCTGCAATATCTCTTAAGGAAAAGGGGAAGGAGGTGTAGCATCACCTACAGTCTCCTGCTTGTTTAGCTTAAGCGTATTTGCCATCACGAGGAATGCGCGAGGTGCTCGTTAGGATCTTGAGTGGGATAGCTGATGGCGGTCCCTGGCGAACCATGATCAAAGGAGTACAGTTTAGCTCAAAGTTGTTTGCCTCTACAACAAGTTGTCTGACTGTTGAGTATTCTGCTTGGATGACAAGCCTCCAGAAATCCTCCATTGTATCTTGCATTGGAGGCCTTTTCCTTTCACATTTTCTTATTCAAGCTATGATCAATTCTTTCATACGCCTTGGATTTGCTTTTGCGCTTTCTGCTTACTTTCCTTAAGCTCTCGGTGTTCTTTCTAATTCGAGTATCTACAGCAGTCGGTCGGCTTCACATTGCATTAATTAACCTCTTGATATGGAGACATATTGAGATTAATTGGAAATAGTGGTCTATCCTTTAAGCTCTCTAAAAGAGTAGTGGCTTATGCAGCCACTGCTGTCAAAACTGTTTTTGTGCATTTCTTTTATAAAATAAAGAAAAAAATGTCCAAATTAGCATTTCTCTATTTTGTTAGAATATTGATTTATTCAAATCCTTTCAATCCCGAGCGACACCATAAAACATTTGGATGCAGCGAAATATAGAATAAACCACTCAATTTAACACTTATACAGGACCCTTAAAATTTTCCTGCATCTATGTCAAAGTTGAATAGAGTTGTTTGAAAATGAATAAAATTGATTTTATGTTCGGGAATTAATAATGGGTTTAGTCTATGACACGCAAGTGCGGGTGTATCATCCACAATGTGAATTGATGTAAAGTCAGGATATGTTCCTGAGAGTTGACAGAATGTTGAAATCAACTACCTAACACTCTAGATCCACACTATTTGAACCTCCCTTTTAATGGTTTGAAAACTGAAATTTAAGAGACAAAGATAATCCTATATTACATTCATCTAATTAAGAAGGAATTTGAATTAAACTAACAAAATAAACTAGAAATGAATTAGTTCTACGCTAGAAATGGACACTAACATGAAAGCTGGCATGGAGCAGGTCAATTTCTACATGTATTGATTCTCTCAATCGATTTTGGATTTGGATTTGTCAAGATGCCTTGTAATGCAGCGGATCTTTCAACAAAAAGATCTAATCGATTACTTGTATTCGAACATCTTATAAAGATAAGGTATTTTTCTTTTTCAACACTTTGCACCCATTTCTTCAAGGCGTGGAATTCTTGCATCCCAAGTCGGGTCATTGCAAATCTCTGGGGTGGTTGATGACTCCTCCTTTATATATATCTACTGGATTTTTCTTTTCATAGGTCCAAGTCTCAGCTAACACGGGATCGAGATCCCTATAATACCAAGAATTAAGGTGAAATCTACGATGAGTTAAATTGATAAATAATTCTCTTCAACTTCAGCTGAGTGGTGCTGGAAATTTATCGAAATGAACTCTCGGAACTCCTTGATTCTTCAATGAAGTAGTCTAACATACCTGAGTTTGAATGTTCAAGCTCACCGGGAATCTCATCTACGTATCACTTTCGAGAGGGTTTTAAAAAAATGAGGAAGCGAAAACAATCTTAGATGGTATTAGTGGTACTGTCAGTTTCAACTCAATTCCACGAACAACATCAAATCAAATAAATCAATTCCAATTTGGAAATTCCTTCTAATTCAAGCGAAGAAAAGACTATAACTAACAACGGATCCATTCCATTGGAGGCGTGCTTCTCGATCTAGTCTGATAAACAGTGAATTATTGATCAAGAACATCCTTTGTAACTATAATCACTAGAAGAAAGCGGAATTCACGTTATAACTTCATTGATTTGACCGTATTTGGAAAGAAAATGAAAATTAAATCCAGCTTCAACATTCATGATTTGGTTCGAGATCTAGAAAAAAGAAAAGAAAAGAAAAGAAAAGGAAAATCTACTCTAGAATTGCTTAATTAAGTCTTCTTCTTCCCCCCAGTTTTGGGTTTGGAAGAAACCACTTGTCTTTGGTGCAAAAACTCCTATTTATACTTTTCCAGCCATTGGGCCTGATTCCAAGGCTCCAGGTGGATTTCCCCAATATTGGATGGCCCAGCTCAACTTTGCCAGTGTGATCTCAATTCTCTTATGTCGCGACTTTGTTCTCACAGGTTTTTCTTAAGGTTAATGGTCGCGACATGAATTCCTTATCGCGACCTTATTCTAATGCAGTGGTGATGACTCTTATTTGCGACCACATTTTCTTGTTTCGAATATTTGTGTCACGACTATAATTCCATATTAACGTCTGGCTCTTTCTTCTGGATTGAATTATGTGTCGCGACAAAGTTTCTTTGTCGCAACATTTTTTTTTTTAAGCCAATTTGGTCCCCATCATGACAACTTTCTCTGGTCTCCAAGTGTTTGTGTCGCGACCACCCTTCTTGTCACGACCTGACTGTCTTTCCTTTTAATGGATTCTGTGTCACAACCTCAATTGTATGTCGTGACCTAGCTTTTTCTTCCCTTGCTAAGTTCGTTGTCGTAACCTCATTTTCTTGTCGCGACCAGTGTCCTTTCTTGGATTACGTATGTGCGACCTCATTTTTGTCGTAACCTGTTTCTATTGTCAGCCATTTTGATCCTTGATCATAGCTTCCCTTTTATGTTACGACATCATATATAGTTTTCTGACCTCATGCAAGTTGAGACTCTAATTACTGATCTATTTGTTTTCTTGTCGTGACATGGAAATTAGGTCGCGACAAGGTAGTTTCTTTTCTCAATGCTATTCCTGTCGCGACCTCAAAAGCATGTCGTGACCATTCTTTCTTCCAATCTTGTCTCAACCTCATTTTTTACTCACAATAGTTTCCCATCAATTCAGCTTCTTTTAAGTGCATAACCTACAGAAAGTGTGTCGCGGTAGTGGTGGCCCTTCACGCATTCTTGTCGCGGTTGATACGACTTAATTACAGCATGTTTTACTAAACTCTGCTTTTAATTCTTTGTCGCGACCTCGAAAGTATGTCGTACTTAGGTTCTTTGCTTTCGGTGTCGCGACATACAAAACAATGTTGTGACCTCGTTCTTTGAAACCACAATTCAGTCTCAGCAACTTTTCTCTTGTCGCAACAGCTTTTGTTTGGCCTAGACTTCTTCCGGGTATCGACCTCGTTTCTCTGTCATAGCGTCATTTGTGCGATCTTAAATCTCTCTCGCGATCTACAAGGATGTCGTGACACACTTGAAGCCTTTCCTTACGAGGTTATTATGACGTTATCAATCGGGTCTGGCAAAAGCTGAATTGATGAATTCCTTGTCGCGACCTCAACTGTATGTCGCAACCTAGCTGCTTAGCCATTGTTCTCTTTTTCTTCTGGATTCTTGTTGGAATTTTAGCTTCTTCTATAAAATACGCAAATATAAATTTAGTGAAATCTCATATTTCTGCATAAAAATAAGTAATTACATTGTAACTCTAATAAGAAAAATGGATTAAAAATCAATGAGTTTTTTACTCATCATTACTTTTGACCACCTTTAATAGGTCGGGACCCCTGAATAGAAGACCAATGAGTCTTTCAAAAAAATAATAATAATAATAATAATAATAATAATAATTGTGACGCTTTGCCTTGAAACCCGAGCACAGTCCAAGGGGAATATGGCGAAAGTATTTAAAGTCCGATGCCTTAAACCTACTAGTTGGGAGTCATTGACTTTGTGTTCGTTACATGGATGAATAGGCATAGTATAGCAAATTGTAGGTGTTGTAGTTTTGAACTCATTAAGAGTCCGGGGTGAAACCTGAAGAGTTAGTGGTCGAAAGATCCTTATGACTTGATGCCCTAAACCTTAATTGGTTGGGAGTCATCGGTGGACCCTTGTTACTTGGACACTTGTGAGTTCGATACCCTTAGCATTGCACCCCTACAACAAAAAAAATGAGTTATGGAATAAAGTGGGTCCTGATTTATTGAGGTTGGTTAAGCTGCTAGGTTTATATAAGAGCTAGGTTGGGCGAGAGCAGGTTTGGCGAGTTTATTTTGAAACCTATTGGAAATCAAACACTTAGGTTTTTTTGGAAGGTGTCAAGTTGGTTCTCTAGGAGTTGACATTTGTTTTGATACTTGATTTTGCACTTAGCACCTCTTTCTGGATGGTTATTGAACAGGGCTTTGATAACTTGCGCTGTAGGTTGGGTTTTATCACTTCAATGATTTTGAAAACCATTTTTTTATGTAGGTATATTTATAGCTCATCTTGCCATCATTTGCTTTCTTCTTCTTCCATTGCTAAGGGACTAGCAATGTGTCGGTTGGGGGGAGTGATTACTACCCAAAAACTGCTATTTTACACCCTTATTAATCGGGTTTTGGTAGCTTTTTTATGTGACAAATCAACCTAATTAACCCAGTTGGCATGTTAAGGACCTTGCAATGTTATAGCAAGTTTTGTTGTTTTTACAGGCTATTTATACCACAAATTAGGATTCAGCTCAATCATGGAGAATCCAAGTTGAACTCAGAGTTGCAGATCACAAAGCAGAAGAAAAAGAACAATAGTTGGAAGCATTGCACCTTGGCAATTTCATAGGGGCTGCGAAAATTCGCAAATTCGCAGCCCTTGCGAAAGTTCGCAAGGCTGTGAATTTTCACAACCTACGAACTTATTCCTACCCATTTTCACTTTTTAAATTTTATGCTGTAATTTTCATTTTTTCCTGAATTGTCCCTCATGTAATAGTGGCCAATTCATACACTTTTGTAATTTTGCTTGGCTTTGGGCAGTGTATAAGTCCCAAGCTACACTATAACCAGGAGACCTTTCACTTTGTACATATTTTTGGCTCGAAGCTTTTCGGCAAGTTCAGTTTTCTTATTTTCTCTCGCTCTCTCATTTCATATAATAGCGCCTACGAGGATGAATGACTCAAAGGATGGCGGCTAGAAACCCCTTCCTCCCCTTGAGTAAAGGCATTGGGTGAGGGATCTGAAGCGATGGGGTTCCATGTTTTCACCCTTAATTATCCACTTTGCCAATATTGTTCTCCCTTTTACTTTAAGTTTTAATCTCTTCGAGTCACCCTGAATGGTCATTACTTGGTAAGCTTTTAGGCTCATTGGATTCTTATTGCTAGATCCAGTGATGTTCATTAGTTATCACTTATGAGCCATTGGAAGGTAAGTCAAGGAGATTTGTGTTTCAATGATTGAGAGCTTTAATGGCCAGTGAATTCCATTTTCAAAGAGATTTAATAAGGGTCAGTTTTTATAGCTAAATGAAGATTCGGTTCGGGATATGACTATAGGTTATCCTCCCCAACGCGAGGAAAAGACCCGAGAAACCCTCATTTGCCCTAGGAACCTAAGCTCAGTGACCTAACACTTCAAGGAATTCTCTTTTACATTTTAACTTCATTTTATTTCCAGTTTTCAACCATTACACCCCCTGTTTTTATAAAAACCCCAACATCCAAATGAATTCACCAGTTTGAACCACACTGCAAGCCATTTGTGTGAAGAAAACTCATCCCTGTGTTTGACCTTAGAGCCACTATACTGCAGTAGCAATGCTACGACAGTAGGAGGAAATAGGTATAAATTTTTCTTGATTCACGAAACCACTACTGGACCTCGAATCAAGAATTACCCAGACATTTGAAGTATGCTTTCTTAGAACCTAAAAAAGCAAAACCTGTTATTATTTCAGCTGCATTGATAGGGCTTGAAGATAAAAAATTGTTGGAGATTCTCAGAAAATACAAGGAAGCAATTTCTTGGTCAATAGAAGATTTGAAAGGAATCATCCCTTCTATCACACATACGCAGATCCTCTTGGAGGATAATCGCGAAGACCATTGAACATCGAGGCGAGATCCGAGTAATGAAAGAAGTTGTCAGAAAAGAAGTACTGAAATGGTTGAATGCAGGCTTTATATATGCAATCTCATACAGCCCTTGGGTAAGCCCGGTTCATGTAGTTTGAAGGGGTGGATTCCTTTGCGTCCCGAGGAAATTAGAAGAATGAATTGATTTATACAAGAACTATGACATGATAGAGGGTGTGTATAGACTACAGAAAATCGAATACTGCTACAAGAAAGGATCATGATCCTCTACCTTTCATTAACTAAATGTTGGACAGGTTAGCAAGACACCCCCATTACTGTTTTCTTGATGGATATTCTGGATATAACCAGATTTCCATAGCCCTTGAGGATAAGGAGAAGACTACATTCACATGTCCTTATGGCACCTTTACTTTTATAAGGATGTTATTTGGATTATGTAATGCTCCTGCTACTTTTTAAAGGTGTATGATGTCTTTGTTTTTAGACTTGGTGGAAGAGGCTATGGAAATCTTCATGGACCAAACTCCTCGATTATATGGATCGATTTTGAAATGCTTAAAAAAAATTTGGAAATAGTGCTTGAGGTGCGAGGCAAAATCTGGCTTTGAATTAGGAAAATGCCATTTCATGGTAGTAGAAATTATTGTCTTGGAGCACAAGATTTAACGGGTTAAGGTTAGAAGTATTAGACCCAGTAAAGGTTCTTTATTATAAAGACTCTCCTGCCTCCCTGACAGGTTTAATGGATAGAAGTTTTCTATGACATGCTAGGTTTATAGGAGATTCTGAAGGACTAATCTCTAGACCATTATGCGGCTTGTTGGAAAAAAAATGCAAGGATTTGATTTTGATGAACATTGCAAAATTTGTATTTGAAGAAATTAAGTCAATTAGTTCTGACTCCCCATCATGGTAACACTAGGAGCAAAGTTCGAAATAATGTGGCTGATGCTAGTGACTATGCAATGGGAGCGATATCAGATAAAGAAGCGAGAAGATATTTAAGACACCATCTACTATGCCGACCAAAACCTTCAATGAGGCGCAAGAGAATTGCTGCACACATAAAAGGAGATCTTGACAATGGTGTTGCTTGTGAAAAATTCGAGTCTTACATATTGGGGGTCCCATGTTATAATACACACTGATCATGCTACTATTAAATATCTTATGGAAAGAAGGATGCCAAGCCTATCTTTTGATCAAATGGGTATTATTCTTGTAGAGTTTGATTTAAATCAAAGACAAGAAGGGTAGTATGATGTGATAGTTGATCACTTGTCTAGATTGGAAAAATTCTTGAAGAGGAAAGAAATTGAAATAGCGGCTTTCCTAATGAACAGCTGTTTTTTGCTATCATTGACTACGGTATGCTTATATTGTAGTGCCCAGCCTATGGAATTATACCACATGAGTTCAGCCACCAGCAGAAAAGTAAGTTGAGAAATGATAGCAGATTTTATGTTTGGGATGACCCACTACTTTTCAAAAGATGAGCAAATATGATTATCAAGAGATGTATACCAGAAACAGAACAAGGTGAAATTCTTAATAAATTTCATGCATCACCATATGGAGGACACTTTGCAGGAGATAGAAAAGCCCATAAAATTCTCCAATTAGGTTTTTATTGGCCTACTCTATTCAAGGACTGTTTTGAATGGGTAAAACATTGTGATAAATGTCAGAGAATGGGAAACATAAGATAAAGAAATGAGATGTCCCTGCAAGGAATCCCGGTGGTGCAGATTTTTTATGTATGGGGCATAGACTTCATGGGACCTTTCCCATCCTCATTTGGAAATCTGTACATTCTTTATATTTTACGTAGTTATGTATCAAATGGGTGGAAAGCGTAGTTTGTGCCAAAAATGATGCTATACGATGGTTGGGTTTATTGAAGAAATATTTAGGCCCGAATTTGGAGCCTCAGAACAATCATTAGTGATGAGGGAAGTCATTTTGCAAACAAGGTTTTTGAAAAACTCATGAGCAGATATGGAATCAAACATGTAATGGGATTATCTTATCACCCTCGGTTAAATGGGCAAGTTGAGATTTCGATAGGGAGATAAAGAAAATCCTAAAACGGTGAACTTCAGCGGGAAAAATTTGTGGTGCATAAAGTTAGATGATGCATTATGGGCTTATAGAGCGCACAAAACTCCATTGGAATGTCCCCCATATATAATTGTATTTGGAAAACCTTTTCATCTCCCTACAGAACTTGAATATGAGCTATGTGGGCCATGAAGTGAATTGTGATTTTCAATTTGCGAAGAAAGAAGTACCTCCCGAATGAATGAACTGGAAGAGTTGAGGGATTAAGCTTATGATAATGCCAAAATCTATAAAGATAAGACCAAGAAGTGGCATGATCAGAAAATTATGAGGAGAGAATTCAAAGCAGGAGAGCAAGTCCTGTTATACAATTCCAAGCTTAAGCTGTTTCCAGGAAAACTGAATTCAAGATGGAGTGGTCCTTACACAGTAGTAGCAAGTACACCCTTTGGAGCAGTGACACTAAAAATTGATTCTAGAAGCGAGTTTAAAGTGAATGGTCAGATGTTAAAGCATTACCTTGGAGGGAACATAAACGAAGATTAGTTCCAAATTTGGAAGAGAGAAGAATTTTGTTGAAAGGAAAACATTTTACAGCAAATGTCTAGCTAAAGACATTAAACTAAGCAGCTTCTTGGGAGGCAACCCAAGAAACTTTTAATTCCCATAGTTAACTTGATTTTGTTAAATTTTGTGTGGTGATCTTGTTAATTTTTCAGGACAATGAAGTCGTATTAGAGATGGATTTTATTAGGAAGCATTTCCTTCTCAGACTCATCATGCAGAAAGTGCTATAAGGGGGAGTTTTTTCTTTTTCCCTAACTATTCTTTAATGATAGTGCATAGTTGAAGTTTGAGGGAATGTATTTTGTTTTTTTTTAGAGCAATAAATGAATAATAGCTTTGTTGTGTTCATTCCTTGAATACCTTGATGATAATCATGTTGAATTATATTGAGTGAAAAAATGAGATGTGTTATTCATACTTGAATTGAGGTTCTTTGATGTTATATGTGTCTTCATAAGTATGATTTGAGTGGTAGGAATGTATTGCATAGTGTTATGTGTGTTAATTCGTTGAAAAATGTTAATTGTGAAAATTTGAGGAAAAGTCATTGATTGTCGAGACAGACTTTATTTTGTCGCGACATTATTTCTACTCTATCGCGACATTGTTTTTCTTTGTCGTGACGAAGATTGGATTAGCCTTTTAGAGGTTGCAGTAAATTATGTCGCGACATACCTTTTTATGTTGCAACATTATTTTATTTAGGCTGAATGAACTATGTTGCGACATTATTCATCTTTGTCATGACATAAGTTCCAAAAACCCCAGGGTAATTATTATTATTATTATTATTTTGTTGTAACAATTATTTTTATGTCACAACAGAACTTAAGCCTAAAAGCCTAAAGTTTATGTTGCAACATAAATTTTTAATGTTGTGAAGATTTGAAAAACATAACCAATCACTTGGCCTATAAATAGAGAACTTTGAAATCTGAAAGGCCACCTTCCTCATAAACTATCAAACCACTCATCTACCTTCACCAAATCTCTCTCATCTTCCTTCGAAAACCCTAGATCCTCAAATTGTATTTTGACCATGTCTGACCAATCAAATCTGATTCCGAACCTAAATGAAATAATGGAAGAATACGCAAAGGTTGAGGAAGAAGCTATTCAAGAAACTCAATCAGGAGTAGTGCAGGAGAAAGAAAGACCAGAAGCAAGAACAGAGACAGAGCAACCGATTGAAGAAACAAGAAAAAGAAAAAGGGGAGCTGAATAAGCTATAGCTGAGCAAAGAGAGGAAAAAGTAAGTGATTTTGTTTCAGAGCTTGCTTATTTCGCTTGGAAGGACAAGTTGCAGCAGGCTAATCTCACCCTTCTTAGAAATATTTGTGAATAAATGATGGCACCTATTCTGTGAGCACAAAGCTCTTAGATTTGTGGATGTAGTGAAGGAATTTTACTCAAACATGGTAGGACTAAAGGAAAAGACTGTGTGTGTTAGAGGTCAGTGGATATCGTTCAGGATGGAAGATTGATCAAAACCTTAATCCCAGATGAGAGAAAGAATGGTTCGAAGTTTAAGAGACTAGTGAAAAAACTAGATTTCCAAAAGATAGTTTATCTGCTGACATATGGGAAGGGGAAATGGAATTCCAAAAGGAAGAATCCCCATGAGTCTATTGTAAGAGGCTCATTGACAGAAGAAGCCAAAGTTTGGTTCCATTTTATTTGCTCAATCCTTTACCATCTAAACACCTCAGTACAGTCAGAGGGAAGGAGGTAATACTTTTTTATGCCATCTTGAAGGGATACAAATTCATTGTGGGGAAAATAATAGAGAACTCAATTTTGAGTTATTACGGGGCGGCTACAAAGAGTTAGCTACGTGACATAATCCTGAGCTGCATGTAGGAGGTGTGGAAAGAGATTGGGAAGAAGAAGAAACATGTCCTAAAGTTTCTCCTCTAACATTGACAGGAATAAGTAAGGGGCCAAAGAACAAAGGTAAGGAAAAAGAAGTAGAAGCTGAAAAAGAGGAAGAGGATAATAAAGACATTGAGCAAGTAGAATTTGAGAGCCGCTAAAGAGTATCAAGTGAGGCAGAGAAGCTTGAGCCTAATCTTGATTATATCCCCAGAAGTAAGAGAAATCCATCAGGGGCTAGCTGAGAGCTCAAGGCAACAAAGCAACAATGTAAAAGTCATGGAAATGCTGAGAGTCATGAGGCAAGAGATGCAAGAGAAGGACATACAATTAAAGATTCAACTATAATTGAGAGATGAGTATATGGATGCAAAGCTGAGAAGAAGATATCAAAATTTAGAGGATGCACTCAAACAGAGGGATGAAGAATGGAAGAGTAAAATGGAACAAAGATAAAAAAAATTAAGAGGAGAACTCAAGGTAAGGGAGAAAGCTTTCATTTCAGACCAGTTGAAAAGGGACAGTGAGCTGCTAAAGATAATGAAAGAAAGGGAGGATACAATGGAGCATAATCTTATGCAAAAGGTAGATGCTTTTGGATATCTATATAAGGAGCATCAGAAGGAAATCAAGCTACTAATAGAGAAGAGAGACAAGGATATGGAGGTAACCCTCAATTACAAAGGAAGAATTTATGGGCAGAGTTTAGATTTGGTTATGATAATTTGATCGAGATGTATTCTGCAGGCGAGCTTGAGGAAACCACTAGCTCCATTGAGGCGAGAGCCAGATGATCTTATTAGAGAAAATGGCTCTTTCCATGAAGTAATGCGCATTCAACAAGAGAAGAAGGTAGCAAGGCTAAAGACCACCGAGTCAATTCCTAAATTCTCTCCTTCATCTGCCCGGTTATAAGTTTAAACGATGCATCACGAATCGTTCCAATAAGTATGATAGAAAAAAGAAATGACTTACCCTGTTATTCCTCCGTTAATTCTATCTTTGTAACTAAATCCCCTGTACATGAAAACTTAAATGAAAATCAGTTGCAAACATTTGTGTCCATTTTCCTCTTGCATTTTTCTTGTGTTTATTATCTTCTTTTTCATTTCTTGATTTTAAATAAATCAAGATTGATGGATTTTTAGTTGTATAGCTTTGCTGAATAATGGAGAAACCAGTTTTCCTGGGTTTATTTACTGAGTGGCTATGAATTGTTTGGAGGAATTTGAATGATGATTGAATTGAATTGTTGTTATGTCAAATTTTTCTAAATTGAATGGTTTTATTTAAGTAAGCTTTTGATTGGTTAAACGACGCAACATGTCCAAAAACAAAACAAGAATTTTATAGATGAAATTGGGGTAAGATGAAATGAATTGAAAAAGGAAGTTGTAAATTTATCATTGAATATGTTGAACTTCAAGACTAAGGAAGATTTAAACAAATGATGGAGCAAATAAGACTTATAATTTTGTTTTAGTAAACAGTTTAGTTATTATAAATCCTGATAAACAATGCACATGGTCAAAAGTACCTTTGAAACAAATTATACTAAGTTAATGGACATCTTGGGATCATCACAATTTAATCTCCCCACAGTCCTAGAACTTGTTAGATTATTTGTGACGCCCCATTCCCCACAGTCGCAATAGAGAAATCTCTGTCACGACAGAATAACTCTGACGTGCATGCCTAGCCTTAGTGCATCGTCCTTGTTGTGCATGCCTGGCCTGGTCTGTCATGCGCGCATGGCCTTCTCTGTCGCAACACAACATAGCACCACATTGTTGCTACAAAGATTGTCTGCGCGGCGCTACGTGACCCCAAACTGCGATGTAGTGCCTTACCCATTGTCATGACCTGTAGGCGTATGTCGTGACATAAACTCTCTTGGCCCTTACCCCAAACTTGGTTGCGATAAGAAAATACTCTGTCTTGACATAATAGCTTCTGTCTAGGCCAAACTCTGTCATGGCATAAAAACACTTTGTCTGACATAAGACCCACCCCCGAGGCAGGCTACATCGCGTGCGGAAATACTCTGTCACCACATAGAAACTCCTAGCCTTGACCAAAATTTGTTGTAACACAAAAACACTATGTCGTGATAGAGAAATCCCTGCCAAAACCAAACATGTTGCAACACAAGGGGTGCAACTTGTCGTGATCTTAGCGTGACCACGAAAACTCTGTCGCGACATTGTCATGATAGAAACAAGCACTATCACGGCAGCTGAAAATACAATGTCGCAGCAAACAAGCGCATCGGCCTAAGAACCGTAATCAGCGACATAGGGAACCCCTATCGCGACCTGAGGGACTGAAAACTTTATCGCGACCAGGAAACCCCTATCGTGACCTAAAACTTGCCCCAGGCTTCTGATAGCCATTCCTAGCACATTTCTGCGCCTCAGTTTTTCCCGAAGACACTATAAATTCATTACAATGGCCTCATCATAATAAAGGCAACATGAAAATTTGGGAAAAACCCATTGTCAAACTATATTAAACAATTCAAAATGAGTTTTATTACAACTCTTCTCTTTTACATAACAGAAAACTGGATAACTTTCCAGAGTTTTACAAAATACAGAATAAGCCATAATTTGGCCTTCTTTGCTATTAAGGCCTCGGATGGATTCCATCTCCTGGTGGGCCTCTAACACCTGAAAAATATTTTCCCATGACGGGGTGAGCAATGCCTAGTAGAGGAATTCTCCTACAAGGGCTACTTCCTACCTAAGTGCACATGCAATGTGATTACTACCCAAATAGTGTTTTTTCATACTCTTAAAGTCTGGGTTTTGAGCACTTTTTGCGTAGTAATAAATTGACCTAGTTGGCATGTTGATGACTTAGCAATGCTTCTGATCAAATTTATAGCAGTTTTTGTAGTTTTCACATACAATAAATATTGGATGCAGCTCGAGAATAAAGAAATCAATTGGAACTAAGAGTTGTAGAAGCAGAAGACAAAATGTGAAGTTTGCAGAGAAGCAGCAAACCCCTACAAATTTCGCAAGGGTTGCAAAATGCAAATTTTCGCAGGGCTACGATTTTTTTTGACTTTGTTCCTCATTTGTTGATTTCTTCCCATTTTGTCCCTGTAACAGTTTACTGCTTTTGTTTATTTTGGTTATTTGTATGGTTTTGGTGGTATATAATCCCCAAAACAGCACTTTGTAAAGAATCTTGAAAATCTTTCACTATAATTTTTGGGAGGTTTGTCAAACAAGCTCCCGTTTCTCTCTTCATATTTCTCTCATTTTCTCGCTAGCCAAACACCCTTGAGGATGACAACTCAGAGGATAAGCAGCTAAACTACCTCCTTCTTTGAAATAGGGAGCGTGGGCAAGGAAACGAGTGTGGTAAACGGGGTCTCTCATGTTCCACATAGGTATTCTCTTTCATTGATGTTCTCTCAACTTTAACAGGTTTTGATCCTTCGATTCACCTTGAATGGATTTAGTATATGGTAAGCTTTACGGATCATTGGATGCTTTTTGCTAGATCTCGTGATGTTGGATAGTTATCATTTATGAGCCATTGGAAGGTGACTTAAGGAGATGGGTTTTAACGTGAGAGCATTAATGGACATTGAATACCATTTCAAGGATAGTTATTGAGGGTCGAGTTTATAGCTAAACAAAATCCGATTTGGGGAGGTAACTATATTCTTATTTACTATCCCAATCTGAGAAAGACCTAGGAGAACCCTCATTGCCTAGGAACCCAAGCCTGGTGACCTATTACTTCAAGGAGATTCTTTCTATATTTTTGCCACTTTGGTTACGATTACAACTACCAAAACCCACTCTTTTTATCGATCCCGATATCAATTATAATCACGATTAATAACCATTAACCATTCCTGAAAACCCGTCCCTATGAGTTGATCCTAGAACCAGCATGCTATACTAAGCTATGCTACTCTGGTCACGAGGTGTTAGGTTATAAATATTGTTGATTCATAATACCTTACGGGCTACACAAGCACACACCTGAATCAAATGGCGTCGTTGTCGGGGATGGTGCCTTAGTGCAAATGATAGTCAATACTGAACACTTGTGATCCTCATCACAAGTTCAGGTGAATTTCTTTTCTCTTTTCATTCATTCTAGCAATCATTGCTAGGTTGATTAATTTCATTTCACTGTCTATATTTTTTAGCTAACATTAACCCTTGTTAGTAGAATTTTCTTTGTTTCTTTTTGGTGTTGTCCTGTTACCATGTAGGAGTTTATGTTCCAGTGGTTTAGGAATTCAAAAGGCAATTAGTTAAATCGATGGCCACGCAGAACCATAGGAATCATAGGAAACAGATTCTATAGTGAGCCTGAATTTTGATCCAATGGAACCCCCATATGTAGAGTAGTAGAGTCAGCAAGGAGTGGACAGGAACCTCAATGCATTCAGGTCCATGAGGGACCACATACACCCTCCACGACTAAGTGCACCCTCCTGCATTGTACCACCAACCAAGGAAATGGTTGTTAGGCCTTACCTTTACACCCTCCTTCCCACTTTTCATGAGTATGGAGGTAGGAACCTATACCGTATCGAGGAGTTTGAGGAGGTTTACTGCTTACCTTCCAAGGAGGATACTACCATTTATTGGACTTAGTGGGGCTTGGCTTTCCTTTCATTGAAGGATAAAATAAGATTTGGCTCCAACTCCTAAAATTCAAAGGACCATCTGAAACTAGACTAGTGCAAGCTAAATTTTTGAAAAATTCTTCTCCTCTCATAGGACCAGCTGACTTGAAAGCGATTTCCACCTTCTCGGCCCAATGAGTAAGAAAATTCTATGCATGCTTTTGGGAAAGATATATGGAAACACTCGATGCCTGTCCTCACCATGGGTTTGACACTTGGCTGCTAGTCAGCTATTTTTATGATGGTATTTCTCCTACCATGAAGCAATTATTGGAGACTATGTGTGGAGGAGATTTCTTGAGCAAATATCTAGAGGAGGCTTTGGATTTTCTAAGGTATGTAGTTGAAGCTTCAAAAGGTTGGGATGAGCCTAACCCAAGGGAGATGGAAACAATGAAACCTCAACCCAGCACATGGGGTGGCATCATATTATACGGAGGACTTGGACACGAAGACGAAGACTTTCAACCTTAGGCTAGAAGGTTGGAAGAAGCTGAAATGAGAAACATTGATGGTATACTTTATACTCATTTTATCCCTATGTTTTACTTATATTTTTATTAGTTTTATTATGAATAAGTGATCTAATGCTCTAAATGTTCAATTTTATGATTAGGTCATCCATGAATAATATGGAGCAAAAACAAAAGATAAAGCCTAAAAATTAACAAACAACACATGCGGCGGCTACTATGTTTGATGTTTTCGGTTGCAATGATCCCCAATTGCTACAATATTGATATGGATAAATAGGAGACTTATCGGGATTTCAAGAGACCTTATTCCTCCATTTTGGACTTCAAATGACAAAGTTATGACTCTTGGTAGTTGAAGGGAAGAAGAAAGAGGCGAAAGTATTGGTTAATTTGTACATTTCAGTCTTTATAATGATTTCAAAATGTTTTCCTAGATCTATATCTAGGTTCTACACTAAGCTAAGTGGTTAGAACTACCAAATGGTTCCCGGATGACAAAGTTATGGCCTTATGAAGTTGGAGTAAAAACAGGGGACTTGCCTCGGGTACACCGCGGCGTAGCCCCCTTCGCCGCAACTTAAGGCTTTGCAGCAACGAAGGAAGCCTATGCTGCAACGAACCTGAATGCCAGAGTATGGTTGCCTCGGAGTGCATACAGCAAAACTCCGCCGCCCTTGGTATCAGTGAGATCTCCTATTCTAAGGCAGGGAGCTCTAAAGTTCGATTTTCTAGGCCATTGATGGGCCCGAGGTTACGAGGTATAAAGGAAAGCAATTTCGAGGAAAAGGGGTTGGATAGGATTTTTGGGAGCTGCTTGAACATAGAACAAAGCTCCTTTGGGTAGAAACACCCTAGGGCATGTTCTTGGAGAGATTTATAGGGTTCGTTCTTGGAAGAGGAAGAACACTTGAGGAAGAAGAAGATAATGGAGGAGAATAAGGGAGCTTCAATGCCAAATTTGTTTTCTCTCTTTCCTTTTCCGGTTTTCTTTCTTTTCATGGTTGTATTTACTTTTCCCCTTATGTTTTAGTTAGTTTTCTTAGGGTTTAGATGTAGCCAAAGACATGTTTGTATGAATCTCTCCTGATTTATATTGATTGATGTTTTATTTCATATTTATGTTTAGCATTTCATTTAGATCTTAATGCTTGTGGGTATTTGGCCAATATTTGCATGATTTGTGGTTTTTATTAAAATACGAAGTGAGGATTAAATTAGACCATGGATGATTTACCATCTAATTATCATGAGATAGAGATATAAGTGAGATCAGGTGTGGTATTAAGATTTATAAGGTTCAATGCATCCTTAGTTATGATGGTTTGAGGCAGAGATGTAGTATAACATTTTCTAAGGGTAGTGTGTAGATGCTCGAGAGAGATTCGAATATACATTAGTGAAATCACCGTCTTCATGATGAAATTGATCATTGATTAATTGGGTTAGGAGGTTCATACATCATTGTGTAGGTGAAATCTATGCCCTAAGGCTTTTTAGTCTTTATACAATTATTCTTGCATGCCTAGATTAGTGTCTTTGAGTTTTTCTATAGATTTTCCACCATCCAAATAGAGCATAGGCTAGATTAGAGTCGGTGCCGTGGCGATTCTCTGTGAGAGCGATACTCACTTATCATTATATTAACTTGAGGGCGACAGTGCACTTGCTCACATAGGTGCACATTTTTACATAGCACAAATCAGCACAGTAAGCATGAAATTGCAAGCGTGTTTGAGACTCTATGCTAAACAATTCATGTTTCCATGCAATGGTCTGCGAGCATGCGGGAGGACAATGTCCAACTGTTCCAGTAATGAGGGAGATGTTAGTGGAACAAGCTAATGTTGTTAGTCAATTCAAACCACCAACTAGGGGAAGCGACACACACCACTACCACAGCTAAATCTTGAAAACCTCTGGAAGCCGAAAACCCCCACGGTATGCCTCACTGCTCTCATTATCTTCAACTTCTCAGCCATCACAACCACAGTCAACTTCTCCGGTTGAACAAGCCATCCTAAATTTGAGCAAAGTGGTGGGTAACTTTGGAGAGTAGCAGAAAGCAGTGAATGTGCAATTAAATCAGAGGGTTAACACTGTAGAGAGCACCTTGAATAAGAGATTAGATGGGTTAAGCGAGGTATAGTGATAACACCCAAGTATTCAATTTCCAGGCTAACAACCAACAACAAGTGCAGGAAAAGGGCAAATTTCCTTTTCAGACACGGCCAAACCCTAAGGGAGTTCATGAAGTAACCTCTACAGTGAACCCACTCCTAATATGGATGAAGTGAAAGCGATTATCCCACACTTTGCAAAGCGTAAGGTTGATCAACGATTACCTAGAGTAAACGATGTAGCTAAAGAAGATAAAAGAAAGAGGCAAGAAAATTGTGATTAAGAAGATATGATGAAGAAAGAGCATGTCTCCTCGAATTTCCTCAGCTTAAGATCTGGGGTGAGCAACTTGGCTGAGATTCTTGAAGTGTTGAGGCAAGTGAAAGTCAACATTCCTCTTTTAGACATGATTAAGCAAGTCCCGACATATGCCAAGTTTTTAAAAGACTTATGCACGATGAAAAGAGGGTTGAATATCGACAAAAAGGATTTCTTGAAAGAATAGGTGAGTGCCATCATCCAATGCAAAACTCCGGTGAAGTACAAAGACCTAGGGTGTCCTATCATTTCAAAGGATATCGACTTACCAGTGAAAAGGCATTATACTGGGGCTAATGTCAACCTGTTACCCTACTCAGTTTACAAGTAGCTAGGACTGGGAGAATTAAAGCCTACTACTATCATATTTTCGGCAAACAAACACCTAAATTTTCTAAGGGTAATCAAGCAGATGCTTTGTGCACAGATAAATTCTACTACCCAAGCATTCTGCTGTCCTCACACTGCCGCAAATGTGGAGCCACCATGCGCTCCATTGAAACCTGGTAGGCATTTTTGGCTACCTAAAATGCAATCATAAATTGTTGAAATAGGGCAATGCGGCTTACATTTGGGAATATGACATTGGAACTCAATATCTTTCACCTAAGTAAAAATCATGTACACTAAGAGGAAGAGGGTCCAGAAGAGGTATGTCTGATTGAAACCAATTGTGGGTTTTAGAACAAATTCACAGAGCAAATCACAGGAAGATTGGATAGAGAAATTGGTAGCTTTCTCAAGATCCAAATGAAACCCTAATTCATTTTGTCGCTTATGGCCTTGGAAAAGAGGCAAATTCTCCTTTGTCGTTAGGGATGATAGTGGAGCAGGCAAAGATATTAAGAATCCTCTAAAATCTTAATTCAAGCCCCTCCCACAGAACTTCAAATATGCATATTTAGAGGAAGGTGCCAATGCCCCATTGTCATTTCATCTCTCGACTCACAAGAGACGCTTGTTTGAACCCTGTGAAGTGCAAATGCACTCATTGGATGGAAAATATCATAGTTAAAGGGGATTAAATTTCTCATTGTACCTCATCACATCTACATGGAGGATGAAGCTAAACTAATAAGACAACCACAGAGACGGCTGAAACCCCATATGCAAGAGGTAGTGCATTACCGCGTCGGGTTAAGCGTGTGTCAACATTATTTACCTCATTTCCGATACCTTAGGTGAGCCCTACTCAGCCAGCCCGAGAAGTCAAGACTATTACACAAAACTAGGTGGCAAAGATATGCCTACCCGCTTTACCACAGGTTGAGGGGTGTGAAGGCATCATCGAGATTCAAATGCATTGATAAGAAGCACTCACTTCCCTTTGCCTTTCATTGATCAACTCTTTGAGAGCTCTTGCATCCTTTTATTGTTTTTTATGTGTTCCTGATACTTTCAAATAGATTGTGCAGAAGACTAAGAGAAAACCACCTTCAATTCGTCCATTGAAGACTTATGCCTTAAGTAGGAGAATGCCTTTTAGCCTCCGTGAATGCACCCGACACACCTAAAGATGTGGCGCTTAGTATTTTCGCGATATGGTGGAGCGTAGACATGAAGCAGATATATGATGATATCACCATATATGAGTGGTTTTCGAGGAGTGCGAGCCAACTCAAACTGTCTCCACAGATGCATTGGAAAACTTGTGCGCACGGAAAATGCCGCCTTTATGGTGGACCAATCTGTCCTAGCATGTCATCTCCAACAAGGAACTGAGGTTGATAAGGCCAAAGTCAGCGAGGTTTCTAAGTTGCCACCTTCCACAAGTGTTGGCAAATAGGCGCTCAGCCATGTCGGCTTCTACAAGAGGTTTATTAAGGACTTCCTCAAAATTGCAAAACCTCTCTATGAGTCGGACAAGGACTCCAAATTGTTTGATGATAGGTGTAAGCGTAGTTTTTGAAGACTCAATTACACCTCACCATCAAGGTTTTATAAGAAGAGGCACCCAATTAAGAGCTCTTTAAAGCAGAATGTGATGCTAGTGATTTCGCAATAGGGTAAATTGTTAGGCAAAGGGAAGATGTGCCTATGTGGTTTATTATGCAAGCAAGACTCAACGAGCTCGTGAGGAATTACACAACCTCTAAAAAGAAATCGTTAGTAATAGTCTATGCTTGACAAATCTGAGCGCTTACTTGCAGGGCTTAATCATTATTATATTTACAGACCACTCTGCCTTGAACTACCTTTTAACCAAAGCAATATGCTGGCAAAAGTCTTATCGTGGGTTCTCCATCTTGAATCCAACTCCGATCAAAGACAAAAAGGTAAAGAATGTAGTGGCAAGATCATCTCCGCATCACATCATAGCTCATGACTTAATGGGCCCTCCCATTAATGATGAATTAGATTAAGAGTATCTATTTGTAGAGAATAATTCCCTGTATGCGATATCGCTTAATTATTTGAAGCAATAGGGGAAATCCCAAATGAATGGAAAGCATAGGACAATAAATATTTCTCTCCAAAATTCATTCTGCATTATCAATATAGCTTCATTTCTCACCAAATCATTGTGGAGGTGTGTGTGTCCTCGAAGGAGAATAAATCAGGATTCAACACCGCACAAAATGGCTGTGGAGTACGCCTGTCGCAAAGACTGCTAGCGGCCAGACAACCGATTTATTGGCCTTCCCTTTCAAAGATGATGCTATGTGTTGTGTTCGAATGATGCCAAATACTGGGAGCTTTCTGTCAGACATAGATGCCGCCTCAAAACCCGATTCTAAAGGATTTGTCTGATGTTTGTGCATTGATTTAGGCTATTCCCTACGCCTTTTCTGAGTACTGTATTATCTTTGGTAGTTGGTTATGTGTCCATGGATCGAGGCGATCTGAAACCACTATCACAAAGTGGTGCCAAATTTGAAGGAGAATTACCTTCTCCGCATTTGGGAGTGCCCAAATAAAATCAACAGATGGAGGTACCCACTTTTGAATAAACCTTTGAAACTCTCCTTGTTAAATATGGTGTGAAACACAAAGTGGCCACCCCACCATCCCTGGAGCAAGGGCAAACAGTCATTAACAGGAGACTGACTATCTTCACCAGCGGTTAATTCCAACAAAAAGATTGGTCCTTCGTCGCTAGTTTCACTATGGGCATACAAGATAGCTTTCAAGACTATTCTTCGAATGTCCCCCTATCATCTGGTGTTTGGCAAAGCATGCCACCTCCCGGTGGAAATTGAATATAAGGCATGCAAGTAAATTAAAAAGCTCAACTCAGATTTCCAGGAGAAATGAATTTTAAAGGTTTTTTCGAACTCAATGAGTTTGAAGAACTTTGGAACGATGCCAATTCCTAATTCAAGAAGAATTGCGAAGAAAAGTCTAAGAAATGGCATGATCAGATGATAGCTCAAAATTTTCCATCAAGAGATATCAAATTTTGCTCTATGATTCAAAGCTCCACATATTTTCGGGAAAACTCAAGTCAAAGTGGACTGGCCCCTTCATAATTCATCAAGTTTATCCCAATGGGGCAGTGAAATCAAGAGCCTGAATACATCGATCCTTCAATGTGAAGGGCCACGCCCCGAAGCCTTATGCAAATCCTATTACAACAAACAAGGAGGAACTCACCCTCCTTGAGCCTCAAAATTCCTAAACAAATCTGCTCGGGCGAGAATCCCCCTTGATATTACAGAGTCCACTTCTTTTTGTTTAATCATCTATTTTATTTTATTTTATGTTATTTTCATTTATTTTTCCTTTTTCTTTTGCTTTATTAAAAATATTCTATTTATTTTTCTATTCGCTTTTCCTGCTTTATCAGATTTCTTCTCAAGAGTTTTGGTGTGGTTGTGCTAAAAATCCTGAAACAGGGAGTTCCAAAAGCATTTTGGGAGAAATTTCGCAACCCCTAGAAAATTTCGCAGGGTCACCCACTGTGTGACTTTCTTCCTCGCTCCATTCACATACCTAAGAATCCGAGCCTGCAAATTCCTAAGGCCTCAAATTCTTTCCCCCATTCACTACTACTACGCTCCCAAATTCCTTCTCCTCCCCCTCCCCCCCCCCCCTCAAGCCCACATCCACCTGAGCATCGGCAATGGAAAAGACCCACATAGGCCGCTGCCAACTCATCCCTCCCGACACCGCAAGGTCCCCCTTAGCCAAGGCAATGTGGCCACCACTCGCGGTCGGGCTGCCTCTACTAACTTACCTGATCTTACTGGCATCTCCCAAGCTACTGCCCTTGCCTCTCCCACAAAGCGTAGGTATGAGATACACATTGACCGGGTCTGCCCACAAAGCATCTCTCACACACAACCCATGCCTCTAGCGCCACCTTCTTCACCTAAGCGGGCTAGACCTGCCTGTAAGAGTCTTCCCAATCCTGTTCCTTAGGAGCTCCACCATCTCCTCCACCTCTAGGAGCCTAAGCCAATGCTCCAATGTCACCCGGCTCCATTATGTCTACTATGATGAGGCCACTCTTCCTTTCTGCTCCAATAGAAGGAAACACTGACTGCTGGAACAAGGATTTCCATAATTAATATTTTTATGATATTCCTGCTTTTGCCAGCCTACAGAAACTTTGGGACTCGATGGGACTTGTTCAGCGCTACTCTCTAGAGCCATTTATGACTCCTCGCCAATTCCTTTATCTGAGGGTAGTGATCGACTTCTACCAGTCCATGACGTCCCGCGGTGAGCGCAATCCCACTACTATCCGTTTCACCATCAACGGCCGTCAGGGCATCCTTAAGGCAGTTGATATAGCTGCCGCTTTTCACCTTCCAATGATATTGGCTAATTCCGCATACTATAGGCAGTGGCCACATCCTTCACCTTGGGAGATGGTGTGAATCCTCTCTCGAGATATATCAGCTGGCCCTATTTTGTTCTGAAGACAGCTTCCACCAGGGATGCTTTTCGTGGACCATATACTGCGGTTCAATCTATTTCCTCTTCAGCATCTTATTTAGAGGCGGGGTGCCATCCTGGAGGCCTTACACCGCATTTCGGAGGGCTTTTGGTTTAACACCCTAGACCTTATTATGATATCCCTCTTCCACTTCGAAGAGAAGATACATCGAAAGCACCTCAGCATAGCCGAGACCATTCCATTGTTGTTTCCGCGGTTGCTCTTTCATGTATTAGAGCACCTTGGCTTTCCGGCTAAGCCCCATCAAGAGACCTGTCGAGTTTGCGAGGCCATATTTACTGTTGAGAAGTGGCAGTTTGTGCTTGGGGCCCCTCCTCTTCCTATAGACCCTCCTACTGAGGCAGATCCCTAGAGAGATCCCCCACATGACCAGCAACCTCCAACGTTCCTCGTCGTGCCACACCCCCATAGTCACCACCTACGCCTAACACAAAGGTTCGCTCCACTAAAATCGCAACTCCACCTCATCTCCACCCTACTACTCCAACTAACCCGAGCTCCTCTTCACCACCAATGCAACTATTCACATCATTGCTCAGGATTTTCTTGCCATCATGGTCGTTATCCGCACCCCATTTCGCCATATCCCGCCCTCGTCGCTACACAAGCCACCATGGCCGAGTAGATGGCCTCCGTGACCGGTTGTGCTCGTATCACAATATTTGTCCTTGCTCACCATACAAACTATCCTTGAACAGTCTGAAGCACTACTTGGGCTTCTTACCCACCTATCCCTCCCACCCAAAGAGCAAAGACCTACAAGATCGCAGCTATACAACCCGTAGCCCACCGCCATCCCAGCTCCTATAGCTTCAGTCGCTCCACCAAATGCTCATCCTTCCGCTCTAGCTGTAATATTAATGTGAGGAGGATGAGGTTTCACCTCCGCGACTACTTGAGGAGGGTATCACTTCCTTCATTTTAATTTCCGCTCCGTAATCTATATCGAGGATGCAATGTCATGTTCAATGGGAGGAGAGTTAAATGGCTATAATTATTTATGTTTTCTTTGAAGTAAGTCCGCTTTTGCTTTAGTTGAATGACTTGCTAATATTTTGTTTTCTTTACAGTACAAGTATATGTTTTCTATTTTTAAAACATGTTTTAGTTGTTGTTTTTCATTTCTCACTTATAGAATTTTTTTTTTGTAATGCTCAACTTCTATACGAGAAATTGGAGTCTTGTCCCAATGTTGTTGATGTTAGGATGGTGTTTTGCTTATTTGAGTTGATGAACTATTAAAATTCTTCTTGTCTTCAGCCTTATTTCTTCCACTTTGAACTAACCACACACTATGCACATTAGGTTTCATTTATAAGTTGAAAAAATGTCTTGCCTCCTAAACCCAGCAAAAGTATGGCCTAGTACTTTTGACCATCTTTAATAGGTCGAGACCCTTTAATAAAAGACCAATGTGTCTTTCAAAAAAAAGAAAAAGAAAAAGAAAAAAGAAAAGAAAAAAAATTTATTGTGACACTTGCCTGGAAACCCGAGCACAGGTTAAGGGGTATATGGCGAAAGCTCCTAAAGCCCTGCCCTAAACCAACTCCGGTCGGGAGTCACCGACTTTGCTGCTCGCTATACAGTGGACAGTGGAGTTTAGCAAATTGTAGGTGCTGGAGTCTCGAGCTCATTAAAAGTCCGGGGTAAAACCTGAAGAGTTTGTGGTTGAGAGATCCTTATGACTGGATGCCCTAAACCTTAATTGGTTGGGAGTCATCGGTGGACCCCCGTTACATGGACATTTGTGAGTTCGACCCCCTCAACATTGCACCCCTACAGAACAAAAAGAGTTGTAAAATAAAGCCAAGGACCTCATCTATTGAGGTTAGTTAATTTTCTATGTATAAAAAGAACTAGGTTAGGGGGAGAGTACAATTTGGCAGACTATGTTTGAAAGCTAATCAAGTTAACACTTAGGTTTTTATGGAAGGTTTCAGGTTGGTTCTCTAGGAGTTGACACTCTTTTGACACTTGAATATACTTAGCACGCACTCTTCCTGAGATAGTCTTTGGATAGGATGTTGGTGACTCTTGTTGAAAGCTGAACATTATCCCCTCATTTTATTTGCAAAACCCTTTTTTGTATAGATATATATAGTTCATCTTACGTTTGATTGCTTTATTCTTCCTTCATTGCTAAGGAACTAGCAATGTGCTGTTAGGGGGAGTGATTACTACCAAAAAAGTGTTGTTTCATACTCTTAAAAGTTCGGGTTTTAAGCACTTTTTGCGTAGTAATCAGCCAAATTGACCCAGTTGGCACGTTGATGACCTAGCAATGCTTCTGATCAATTTTATAGCAATTTTTGTAGTTTTCACAAGCTATAAATATCGGATTTGAGCCTGGTGAACAGCAAATCAATTGGAACTAAGAACTCATAGTATGTAAGATTGCAAAAATAAGAAGTTTACAAAGAAGAAGCAGCAAACCCATGCAATTTCAGAAGGGTTGCGTAATAGAACTCACTTAAGTTCTCGTAGTGGTCGCAAATTTCACAAGGCTACGAATTTTCTCAGCCTGTGAATTTTTGTTGACTTTTTTCCTCTTTTGTTGATTTCTTCCCATTTTGTCCCTGTAACATTTTACTGCTTTTGTTTATTTTGGTAATTTGTATGGTTTTTGTGGTATATAATCCCCAAAATAGCACTTTGTAAAGAATCTTGAAAATCTTTCAAGATAAGGTGGCTCATTAAACAAGCTCCCATTTGTCTCTTCATTTTTCTCTCATTTTCTCGCTAGCCAAACACCCCTGAGGATGACAACTGAAATGATGAGTGGCTAAACTCCCTCCTTATTTGAAGTAGAGGGCAATCAAGCAAGGGAAACTACAGGTAGTTAGGTCTCCTGCTGTATGTTTTCAACATAGGTATTTTCTTTCATTAATGTTCAGCTTCCTTTAACTTTAGGTTTCCAATCCTTCGATTCACCTTGAATTTATTAGTATATGGTAAGCTTTACAAATTTCATTAGATTCTTACTGTTAGATCCTGTGATGTTGATTAGTTATCATTTATGAACCATTGGAAGGTGACTCAAGGAGATAGGTTTTTAACTGACTAAGAACATTAATGGACATTGAATACTATTTTCAAATAATAGTTATTGAGGGTCAAGTTTTATAGCTAAACCAAAATCCGATTTGGGAGGTAACTATATACATTATCCTCAATGCGAGAAAAGACCCCGAACCCCTAATTTGCTCTAGGAACCCAAGCCCAGTGACCTAACACTTCAAAGGAGATTCTTTCTATATTTTACTTCACTTTGGTTACGATTACAACTACTAAAACCCACTCTTTTTATACAATCCCAATATCCAAATTATAATCACCAGTGTAACTTCAAAATTAACCATTCCCACGAAGAAAACCCATCCCTGTGGACGATCCTAGAACCATTGTACTATAGTAGCTATGCTACACCAGTACAAGGTGTTAGGTTATAAATATTGTTGATTCAGAATACCTTGCGAGCTACACAATCACACGCGAATCACAATGCCATGATTCAATCATTTCAAACACATTGAGCAACAAACATATGCATTTGCATGAATGCTCTCATGTCATGCTAATGTCCCAGCGCCACTAACTCCCTCACACATGCACAAGTCATGCATGAAAAACCCTCATTTCAAAACAAAGATTTTCGCTTTTTATTTTTATTTTTTAACTCCATGAGCAGTCTCCGAAAAATCGCTTTATTCAAAAGCCATGTGTCTTTTAGGGGTAATAAACTTTCCGAGGTCTCACCGCAGGCGTTGTTCACCTTCCGACACTTTCGCAAACTCTCAGCGTTGGAAACATATGTCTAACCAAGAATACAGGATTTTCACCTGAGAGGGTGTCTATCCCTTCTTACTACTACCCAACACAAAATTTCCAGCCGTGCGACTCTAGGACATCATCCTTTTTTCAGAGACCACCATTTAAACACCAACATAGAGTTCTTTCATGCCATGCAATCACACCCGTTTCACGCGATGTCCCTGTGCATATGCAATGCAGAATGTCATTGCTTGTTCTTTCATGTTGCTACATGCATGGGATGAGCTTACATGCACATTTATGATTTATGGATAGTCATATATACAGCATACAATTTACATCCATAATACAACTCATGTAAATACATCAATTTCAGCATATATCTACATGATTATTTACACACTTGCATGTCATTCAACCAAGCAACAACGCACAAAACTGGATCTTCATGTTCAGGCCCAGAACAGTACACACAATTCAGCTTGTCAGTCCATGTCCATCACTGACACACTACAAAATCATCATACTAAAGCCTGTATTTTCCATCAAGCACACCCTACTTCAGAACTGCAGTTCTGAGAACAGAGAGAACCTAGAAATTGGTCCGAAATTCACCAACAGTTTGATCACAACTGTTTTTTAATCAGCCCCACCGTTACGGCTACACCTCGTGGCCATTGAATGGCCCTTAGACAAGGACTAACCAGAGTAGAAGAGAACCCCTACCTCTTGGAGTCTGAAGAAAACTCCTAATCTTGGTATCTACATGAAGCTCTAGTTGCGTAGATAAACTTTGCCTCTTGCTTCGACGAGTTTTGATCTTCAATTTGTCGGAGATCTAAGGAAGTGTCGCCGATCACTCCTCTGAGCTTCTCCCTTCCCTCCCTCCCTTCCTCATTCCATCCGTCTTTGTCCACCACTTGATCTCTCGGGGTGTGACGCATGGCTCCCATGTGTCCCCTTTGTTTTGGGCCTCGGTGACAATCAGAACTATGACACCTAACCCACTCATCATCTTTCATCCACGCCTCACTTGATCTTTTCAAGACCACACATGGTCTCACCATGTGGCATTTGCCACATGTCCCTATGTTAAGTCATGATGCCATGTGGCGCCGTGCCACACGTTGTCATGCCATTTACCCGTCTCACCTTAAATTACGTGAAATTTTGACCGCCTCGGAATTCGACGCAATTCGTCAGGGTAACTAAACTCCATGATACGAATTTATTGGTGAAGTCCGTTCCTTCACCGGAGGTCTAGGAAATTTTTAGATTTTTCCTTGTACTATAGCGGCAAATTACCATTTTGCCATTTTTCAGAAAAATTGAATTTTCCTCGGGTTTTTACATTATTAGTCAAGGCAAAACCCTAGGCAATACCACTAACAAGAAATGATATAGGAAATTCTTAGAAGTTTTGGCCTTTCAAAGTCTACCCTTATAATATGCATATGCATATACATTAGTTCCTTTTTTATTTGAGCTAATAGCCAATTTACTCATCAACCAAAGAAACGAAAAGCCTGTATCCTCCCTTAAAATCTAATCCTATAGTAAAGAACCCTTATTTTCCCATATTACATGAAAAATACATCAATAATAGAAGAGGACAAGTTTGGGGAAGTATTATTTCGAATTTTGAAAGAGGATAAGAAAGGTTGAGAAAGGACAACCAATTGAGATGAGGAAAGATGAAAATAATGAAGAAAATAAGTTGTGAAAAGATAAAGTACCAAGGAATGAGTTTTTTCTTGTAGCCTTCCTCCCTTGAACAATTAAGTTCTTAGGGGTGTTTCAACACCTAGTATCCTAATGCTAACTGGTATGGGAGCTACTAACCCAAAGTCCGTTAAGGGTGGTAGAAAGCTTAAAAAGACAAAACATTGCACTATTCCATAAACCTTGGTAGAAAATGAAACGTAAAAGGCTTCTAATATGAGGAACTAAATTTATAGTCTAAAAGTAGTCAAGAAAAATACCACAATAGAGAGTATGCAAAAAGATGCACCAAACCAAGTTTGGGTCTGTTTGAAAGTTGACATCAATGGAAAAAGTCAAGGATGCAGAATGAAGACAATAGGTTTGAGTTGTAAGTGGAATCTGGGTAAAATTAAGCTTAAATTGTCTATTTATCTACCCAATTACCCAAGCCACACATTATAAGCCTAAAAGACCTAATTGATCTTGAAGGTGGTATATGCCTACATTAGTGGAGATTAATATGACAAACAAGCATATGATTCTAGAAAATAAAAGAGGGAGTTTATTATCTCGAGTATTGTCTTAGAAGATTGTAACTAATTCGCCAATGAAATAGAGAGAAGACCATCACACACTCACAGAGCAGGGTTAAATAATTAAATTGTTTATACTATATGAATTATTTGCCTTTTTAGTTAACTTACTTGAAAATCTTCCTCGTTCGGATGGGAAACTTGTTCAAAACATGATTTTAAAGCCAACTCTATCTTCTTGCTAAATTGTGGATTCAAGAGAAAGACAATTCAGTATGTAATAGAAAATGTCCTTAAAAATAAATGCTGAATCGTTTGAGGACAAATAAAATTTTCTTTTCTATGCTTGGGGACAAGCAAAACTTTAAGTTTGGGGGAATTTGATGAGTCCTAAACTCATCTATTTTTAGTCCATTTTTCTGGCATGTTCTAAGAAGTTTATGATTCAGTTTAATGCTAAATTATGGAATATTCACCAAATTTGTGTTTTGCAGGTTTTGAATGCAAAATAAGCAAATCTAGCAAGAAAAGAAGAGAAAAATTGGCTAAATCATAAATGTCGCGACCTAATTTAAAAATGTCGCGACATAATTTCAAGATAATCAGCAGAGCTATGCCGCAACAAGAAATGATATGTCGCAACAAAGAAAAAGTTGAACTCAAGTTAGAACTGAAGATTGTCGTGACATTTCACAACTTTATCCCGACATAATATGAGAAGAACTGAATGATAAATGTTGCAACAAAGAATTGAATGTTGCAACTTAGTGGAAATTAGAAGATAGAACTTTGTCTCGACATTGATATAAGAAAATGGTAGTAGAGAACTATTGGGTAACATTTGGCCAAACTATGTCAATGACATAAAAATGGAAGACCAATGAGACTCCAGTCACATTTTCAAGTCAACACTCTAATAAAGGTTTTGGTGTCGCGACAAATAGTTCAAATGTAATGACAAAGATCAAGGCACAAAGTGTATGTCACATTAAATTTTTATGTCATGGTCAACAACAACATGCAACTATGAGAAACTCTGTCACGACATGGGAAAATATTGCCGGGACAAGGTTAAGAAGAATCCATAGTAATGCTAGTGGTTATGTGATGGCATTCGTAGAGTCATTTAGAGAGAAAACAAAAGACTATCGCGACACAGTATGAGAAAAAGAGTAATTTATGTTAATACATTTCACAATTATGTCGTGACATAAAACAAAGCTAAAATGTGAGAAGCTCTGCCGCAACAAACAAATTTTATGTCGCAACACAATCAAGAGTAGCAAAATGGAAACGTTGTTGCAACAAAGCTTATGTCGATACACCCATTCAGTAATTGCTTTACATAATTAAAGAAATGTCACGACAATTACAAGACAACTTCGTGAAAACTCGTCGGTGACATTTTCAAAGTCCTGTCATGGCTACAATTCAAGAAGAAGGCACAAACCATGTCGCGATAGAAACTACAAGCCACGACAAAGCTGGAGAACAAAGATGGCAGCTATGTCACGACATAATTTTTCAATGTCGCGACAAAGCAACCTACTAGGCCAATTCTTGGGAATCTACAATTCCAACCTCGAATGTGGTCTATTGATGAGTGCCTAAACACTGTGCTATACCCGCTTCTGTCTTACGTTTTTAGCGTTATTTTACATTTAGATACGTATTTTTATAGCTCAATATCTTATTAGTGCAATTGGTGTGAATGCAGGTGCAGTTGGTGCGAAAAGGGCAGTTTTTGGAAGCATTCTAGAGCAGAGGATGAAAGTGCATAAAGATGGTTGGAAACGTCGCGATGGTTCCAACATCGCTGCGACGCCCCACGTTATGACGCCCAACGCCAGCACGGCCAAATAACTAATATCAAGGTCAACAAGCTTAACGCCGCGACGAGCGAAGTTCTCATTTTCTCATCATTAAAAGCAAAAAGGGGTGTAGAATTTAAGGTATCGGGATCGTATTTAACCAGTGGCAATCTAAAAGCATAGCAGAAAGTGGACATTGATCTTGAAGAAGAGCATGTGATTTGTATTTTTCCTCTTTTTGGACAGTAGTACTGATGTTTGACATATTACATATTGATATTCTCTTATCTCGCATGTCTTAGGATTATACCTAGGGTGTTGTTGAACCCCTCGTCACATTTTTCATGGATTAAAGATTAGTATTTTATTTTATTCAAGTTGTTTATAATTTGTTAGCATCCCGCTTTATTTCTGCGAATCATTTACATGGTGATGTCTATCAACATTAGCATGACTCATACCGGAGGATCCGAGATTCGAGAGGATGAGGATACCTGTGGATCTGAGTAGAGTACTCTTCGGTTGATTCGTAAATAGAGATATTCCGATCCCGAAGGTGGCAATTTATGTTAGAACATTTAAGCAATTCTGAGTATCGAGTCAGTAGAGATACACTCAACTCTACTAGCGAGATAGGCGGATACACCTCAAGAGAGGGTATTTGCAAGCAAGATCACTCAATGCATTAATAAATCATAAATAAACCGAATATCATCTTTAAGAAATAATCCATCAAAGTGACAGGGGGAGACATAGCCCTAGTCTCCATTACACAGTAATTCATTCAGATTAGTTAGTTTAGTTTAAATTCAGACGCTAGTACTCTTTCATATAACATTTATAACCAAATAATATTCAAAAGCCAATCTCTGTATTCAACAACACTTATCCCCGTGGATCGATATCCGTACCATAGGTACACTATAGTATTACTTGAGGCGACACGCGTGCACTTCTCACAAGATATAGCGCACTTCTTTATACACATCACGCTTTCACCACAAGTTTTTTTTTATGCCAATACGGATGTTTAGAGGATATAGAGAATACATCAATTAGATATTAATTGAATTTTTGCTTTTATTTGTTTTTACAAGTGCTGGTAAATTGGTCTTGTTGTTTCGTGTGTGATTGCAGTTTAGGTTTCAGTGAGTACATGCAACGACGAGATCAGGTTGACCACCATCTATTTGATCTTGAGCCAGAAATAACTTTACACAGAATACGCCGAGAACAGAGAAAGGAACATACTAGAAATCTAGCAAACATGGAAAACAATGAAGAGCAGAATCTGAGTATTGAGCAAAACGAGCCCCAGAGGCCAAATGGAATAATGTATGAATTAAGCACCCAAACCGCTTATACAAATTGCATGATCCATTCATGTTGCTGTGAGGAGTTTGCACTACCACCCACCGTTATCCAGACAAATGATAGAAGACCACCCATTCAGGCAAACAACTCAGTTGAAGTCACCACTTACGCATGCTTCAACATCCCCGTTCCACAAAGTTGCCTAATGAGAATCCAAATATGCATTTGACTAACTTCCTTGAAGTCTGCGATACGATCAAGTACAATGGGGTTACCGAAGAGGTGCTTAGATTGAGATTGTTCCCACTCTCACTAGGTGATAGAGCCAAGCATTGGCTAACAAGTCAGCCACCGGATTTCATTACTTCATGGAACGATTTAGTGCAGAAATTCCTGACCAAGTTTTTCTTCCCACTTAAAAATTGCACAACTTGTGCAAGAGATCAATACTTTTGGACAACTAGAGGGAGAGAACCTGGTAAAGGCATAAGATAGATTTCACGAACTATTGAGGAAGTGCCCACATCAGCGACCACCTCGCATGGATGCAGTCCATTTCTTCTATAATGTCCGAGGAATGCAACTAGAACAAGATCGATGCCTCACCGAGGGAGTACTAATGAAGAAAACCACTCCACTGCATATGAAATTCTCGAAGATGTCAGAACTAATACAACCGCGATCAGAGAGAAGGCTACACCAAGAAAAGGAAGTGGTGGCACCTGATAATGAGGTTCTCAACAATCAAGATCACTGCGGCACACCGACCAAACGCTTAACTAGACAAGAAGGAACCCGCGCGAATGCCATACGACTAACCCATGGAGTTTGCGGTGAATTCTCGTGGAGGACAACACAATAGCACAATGTAATGTCGGGCCGAAACTAAACAAAGAGAACAAAGCCCAAGACTTGTCAAGGTTCAATCGTAGCCGATCATGCCGATCGCGACAAAACAAAGGGGAAACAATTATCGACCAAAATCAAGCGCTGGCGGGTGGCGAATAATCAGAATCAACACAAATAGAACAATCAAGGGTATGGATGAGGAACAATCATCAATATGCCATCAAATGAAAGTTAGCGAACCACCTCCCGAGAAAAAGTGTGGACTTGTATCAAGCTCGCACAAATGCTCACTTCCCCACTCTCGCTTATGAATGAGAAAAAGGCGGATTATAAACAACAGCCACCCACTGAACAATCAAGCGGCACAGCCATAGTCTCTGAGGCCAGATAGTCAAATGCACAATCACGACAGAAGGCGCCGGTTCCTTACCAAGTAATTCAGAAGTGAACCCGAGAAGAGATGGGAATGAACATGTTAAAGCAGTCACGCTGAGAAGTGGTAAAGAATTGGAGGCAATGGAGCAACCCCCAGTTATAGAGGAGGTAGAGACTGAGAAAGTCATCCAAATTCGGTCGAATGATGATGCAGATAAGGGAATGCCTTCAAGAGAAACAGCTTCATAGGAAACACCCACCAAGAAAAGAGCCACCCTACCAATTCCATATCCACAACGTCTGAGTTAAGCACAAGCCGGATAAGGCTTCACCAAATTCATGGAAGTACCAAGAAGTTACACATCAATATCCCGCTTTGTCGATGCTCCGGAGCGATGCCCGCTATGTAAGTTTATGAAAGACACACTCAGCTCAAAAGAGAAGATTACTGATTGGAACGCTTAACTTAACTCGAGGAATGTAAGGCCATACTTCGAGGAAGTCGCAAAGCTTAAGGACCCATGTGCGCTTTACTCATCCCGTGCACCATTAGAAATGCTATCTTCAGGGAGAGCCCTATGTGATTTAGGTGCAAGCATTAATCTCACGCCTTGTCCATTTTTAAACGCTTGGGATTGGGGGGCTCAGCCCAACTAAAGTCACACTCCACAATACGATCCTTACAAGCATCCGAGAGGGGTAATAGAAGATGTCTTAGTAAAGTTGACAAGTTTATCTTCCCAAAGAGATTTTTTCATTGTCTTAGATATGGAAGAGGATAAAGAAAATACCTATAATTTTGGGCGCACTGCTTCTTTGCAACCGGGAAGTGGCAATGATTGATGTCTTAGGGAGAACTAAAAATTGAGAATACAAGAAGACGAAGTCAAGTTCAATGTGTTTGAAGTCGTGGAGACATCCTCGGCAAAGAGTGATACTCTTGTTTCATGGCGTAGATAGCGTGAGGCTGGCAAGTGAGCCAACCAAAATGGTATCACCGATCCTTTTCGAGGCTAGCCTCAGATGCACGATCCCGAGAATATGAACGAAGAGGCAAGAGAAATATAAAATGGATGGATTCTTTCGGACCCAATAGGAGGAAATACTTCGAATCTCTAGGTGAAGGAGCTAAATGCCAAGCAAGGTTACCGGGCTGAACAACCACCCAAGATGGAACAAAACCTCTACCTACCATTTGAAGTATGCATATCTTGGGATAGCATCTACCTACTGATCATCTCAAGATCTCGACCGAACTGTAGGAGGAGAAGTTATTGAGGGTCCTTAGAGATCATAAAAATGCACTCGGATGGTCGGTAGCCGATTTAAAAGGGATTCGGCCTTCCATGTGCATGCATCGTATTTTGCTGGAAGATGGGCATAAACCTTCAGTAGAAGCGCAGAGAGGTTGAATCCAATGATGAAAGAGGTAGTCCTGAAGCGTAGGGCATTGAAATGGCCGGATACTGGGTAATTTATCCTATTTCCGCATAGTGCATGGGTAAGTCCAGTCATAGTACCTTAAGAAGCGAGAACAACCGCCATAAGAACCGAGAATAACATATCGCCTTCTCGAATGCTAATGGTGGAGCATTTGTATTGATTATCTAAACTAAACAAAGCCAATTAGCATCATTTCCCACCTGTCAAGCTTCTCGATCGGATGTCGGATCGATTAGTCGGTCATGAATATTATTGCTTTTTGATGGATATTCCTGTGGCATAATCAAATTGTTATAGCCTCGAAGATCAGAGAAGACGATATTCACATGTCCCTTGCTGGAGCTCGCAGATTCGTGATGCCCTTCGGGATCGCGTAATGTACGGCACCTTTCAACGATGTATGATGGGCCATTCTTTCTTCGACATGGTTGAGAAGACAATCAAATCTTCATGGATGATTTTTCGGTATCGGGTAATTCATTTGATAACCTGCTTGGAAAATTTGAGATCAGATGATAAGATGCGAGAGACCAACTTAGTACTATTAATCGAAAAGTGCTACTTTATGGTACAAGAGGGTATTGTACTGACAACGGATTTCAAGAAGAGGAATAGAGTGTAGACAGAGCAAAGATTGAAGCACTGAAAATTACCTCCACTCCTCATCGCAAAAGGGACAGAAGTTTTTTAGGCCACGCCGGGATTCTATAAAGTGATTCTCATCAAAGATTTCTTTAGATCGCAAACCGTCGTTTCCAACCTTTCCTCGTCCAAGGGATCCCATTTGAGTTCGATTCATAGTGTTTGCCCGTATTTTCGTTGTTACAAAGATAAGTTGGTATCAACCCTATTGTCGTGGGCTTGACATTGTCCTTTCCATTTGAACTTATGTGCTATTTAAAGATTTTGCGATCGTGGGCAAAGTCAAGGTAAAGGAGAGAAAATTTTCCGTGTAATCTACTACAAGCGTAACCTTGAATGATGCTCTTGAATTCATGCCACTACGTAAAAGAACTATTGGCTATTGTCTTTTGCTTCGACAAATTCGTGCCTTATTTGATTGGTAACAAGGTCGTGGGTCCACACCGATCATTCCCGCCATAAAATACTTGATGACTAAAAAGACGCCCAAACCCCTGCTAATCCCAAGGGGTTCTTTTGCTGCAAGAATTCGACGTTGAGATTAAAGACAAGAAAGGCACTGAGAACCTAGTGGCAGATCATCTTTCACGATTGGAAGGGGCAAGTGAATGACGATTTTCCTGACGAGCAACTATTAGCTATCACACAAGAGGTAAATCCACGGCTTCATGTGACACGCAGAATTATCTGCAGCCAAGGTAGTTCCTCCGGTAATCCAACCATCAACGTGCAGGTTTTTCGCACACTTGAAACACTACTATTGGGAGGAGCCAATCCCCATGCATATCACGCCGAATTGGCTGATCCTGAGATGTGTGCCCGAGATGAAATGGGAATGTTGTTTAAACCACTGCCACACTCTACCATGTGGTGGACATTTTGGTGGCCAGAGAACAGCAGCCAAGGTTCTCCAATCGGGTTTCTACTGGCCTTCCTTATTCAAAGATGCTCATCATTTTGTATCCACATGTGACAAATGTCAACGAATGGGGCATTTCTAGAAAGGACTAATCCACCCCATGCATCCCATTCAGAAGTAGAACCGTTTGACCTATGGGGGATAGATTTCATGGACCATTTCCCCATCTTATAACAACCTCGTACATCTTGTTGGTGGTAGATTATGTCTCAAGTATGAAGCAATTCCGACCGCACTAACGATGCTGCTAGTGGCTCAATTTTTCACAACACATGCCTTCACCATTGAACCCTCGAGCACCGACCACAGATAACTGCATTCATTCGCAATAAGATGATTGACAAGGTTTCTAAAAGTATGGGTGCGCCATCGCACATCCCTTGCATATCACCCCAAATAAACGGGCAAGCGTAGGTGTCACCAAATTAAGTCCATTCTCGGAGAAGCACAATATCAGCTCCGTAAAGGATCGGTCTAAAAAGATCAAGATGTACTGGCGATCGAATCGCATTTAAACACCCTTGGTATGTCGCTAATTGTTTATGGCAAAGCATGCCACCTTCCAATGGAATTGGAGCATCGAGCCTACTCAGCAACTCGGCAGTTGAACATGGACAGTACGCTAGCCGATGAGAAGCGACCACAGCCGTTGAACTAGACGACCCAGAACGGCTTCATGAAACGCCCGCATTTGCCAAGAAAGACAAAACCCTGCACGATAAACACATTACCGTAGCTGAATTGCGCTGACAACAAGTCCTCTTATTTAATTCCCGTCTAAAACTCTTCCCTGGGAAATTGAAGTCTAGATGGTCCGGGCCTTTCACAGTGACCAAGGTCTTTTCACATGGAGGGGCTAAGGTTACACATCCTGAGAAGGGAACATCTATAGTTACTAATAATAACCCGCTGAGTTTTATTTTGGGGTGAGTTCCATGCGCATAAGCAGACATTCCCTTGACCGCATCGCACTAAGTACGTTAAGCTTGCCATAAGAGCTCGGTCCCAGCACATCGAGATTCAGTCACGAGCTAACGACATTAAACATAGCGCTCCTTGGGAGGCAACCCAAGTTTTCTTGCAATTTTCCTTTCCATGGTTTAAAATTTTTATTATCTCGCTTGTTATTTTGGTTTGATAAGCCAACTGTAATCGAATCCTTTTGATGTTTACTTTCAGGACTCGCGATCGAAAGTTCTGGGGAGGATCCGTCTATGCAAAGCACTACAAAAGTCCAGAGAGTCAAAATTACACAAGGGGAGTTTTCTCTTATCTTAGACCATGGTTGCAGAATGTACATTTTGGGCCTTCTCTGTAACGTCGCGACGTGAGATCTCAACGTCGCGACGTTGATTTTTACTAATCTCTGTAACGTCGCGACGTTGGATTTCAACGTCGCGACTTTGGTTTGAACCTCCGAACGTCAGCGACATGCTGATCCCAACGCTGCGACGCTGGTGCTGTTCTTCTCTGAACGTCATGACGTTGGATTTCAACGCCGACGCGTTTTACCACTGAACGCCGCGACGTTGATCCCAACGCTGACGCGTTAGATACTTTCCTCTCTGGAACGTCGCGACGTTGCCCCCGAACGTCGTGACGTTGCCCTGTTTAAGGCCAAAATCACCTTCATTTTGCCCTACCTTTCCCATCCTCGCCCGAACCCTAGTCCCCGTGCCTCCCCCCGGGGTCTCACCATACCTTGCCTGAAATACTCACACCCGGGGCCTGAGGCCGTGTTTCGCCTCCGACACCTTCTCTGACTCCGCCATCACCATCCCCTTCCCAAACTCCCAGTCCACTGTCCCTGCTCGCCATTTCCACACTCCACTTAGGCATCCTCTCATTGGTCTAGTCATCCACCTTAGGTCTAGGAGTCCATACTAGGTCTATTTCGAGTTGGTAGGGTCACATTTAGGGTCACAGTTGCACTCAGTTCGTCTTCGTTTTTCCTAGTGCACTCTAGGTGTTTGTCATATTGTCTAGCCCATTTGGGTGAAGCACCTTGGTGCCATTTCACACATTGCCCTCCTAGAGCATGAGTCCTTCACTAACGTCCTGAAAGAGGCGTGTTGTTTACAAAACTGGGTCGGCCGCGATAATCTCGCCCGACCTCGATGTCACACCCGCTCAGTTAACGAGGGTGTCGACGGCCTAAGCACTATCCTGAAGAACCGCTCTTTTCATTATGAAAAGGTTTCACCACTCCCGATGATTTTTCCGAAAAGACGATGCGGCTGCTGGATGGCGGGCATTTCTGCCAACCACCTCATCCAAATACATGAGTGTGGTGCGAATTTACGCCAACCTCGCTCCCACGTCGTCAAGAAGGTTCAAGTGGAAGTTGGCCACTTTCGCATGAGTCGATCAATAACTATTATAATCTTGATCATGTCCCCGAACCATTTGACTTAATTTTACGTAGCGTAATCTCGACCACCTCGAGGTCATTCGATCTTGACAAATGCCCGTGGTGAGTGGAAACTCAACAACGAGGGCAATGCCAGCCCAATTAGCGCCAAGCACTTGCCTATATCCCAAGGTCTAGCATCACTTCACGCGGTGAAGTGACGGCTATGTGTGAAGTGACGCTGCCGTGTCTCCTCGTTTAACTATGCCATCATTCAGATATTCCTTTGATAAATAAGGTAGTTATTAGAGGACGCTATCCTCCATAACCGGACACTAAGATACTTTAAATTTGGGGCAACCCTTCCTCGCGTATATTTATGTAAACGAGCTAGGGGGCCCCTAGATGACAATGAGGCGTGGTTACACCCCATCAAGGCAATATCAGTTAAGAGGGACAAACCGGGTGTACCACGACCTGAGGGGGCCTACAATTCTGGCCATGAGCCCTCGGACGAGGACGAGCTTCATGACTATCAAAGCCTTTGGACCCTCGGGCGATCTCTGGGACATTAAGGCCTCTGCTCACCCACCTCACCACCACCACGCGAAATCTTCACTGAGGCAATCCTCCACCCCATCTCACCCGAGGGACCAAAGGTTTCCCACGAGCCGGGGCTGATGCATTCTCAGACGAGACCCAGAGCACCGAGTCCTCATCATTATCAGATATGGAGGGCACTTCGTGTCGACCGTGCATACTAAGCTTTTGGCCAACCTGTGCCATTATTCTTCAAAGAAGAATAGCCCTTCTCCTTGTGCTCAAACATACTTCGCTTCATCATCATCACACCACCGCCACCCCAAAGGATTTTCTGTCTGATCACTGTGGAGTTCCTCACCTTTCTTATGTTATTTCATTGCCAGTGGGGACACTGCCCATTTTTTGTTTGAGGGGGTGTGGGTGATGCTCGGGTTTTTCTTAGATTAGTTTATGTTTATGTGTGTCAGAAGCTATTTTTATTTACGCATGCTAGTTTACATTCGCTAGTTTCATTTACGCTTGCTCATCTTAGGATGTTGAATTTTGTGTTTAGTCATGTTTGTGTTTTAGGTAGATCATATACATATGTAGTGGTGTCGTGTTTAGGTAATTTGTGTGTGTGATGCCATGCTTGAGAGTAGGGGATCACTTTTGAGCCGAATCCACTTTTTTCATAGAAGAAAGGTTTCATTGGATGTTTAAATGCTCGAGAATTAGGTTGCATAGGTGGGGAGGCATATTGTATCACCTAGCTATTCAAGAACTATTTCGCTGAACCTATCACACTCACACACAAAAATGACCTTTGTGGTATGCCTGTGTGGCCGAGCCCGACTACCAAGGTTCAAACCCGGAGTCTCTAAACACTAAAAGAGATGTGGGACACCGTGAATAAAAGAGGATTGCCTTCGAGCCCCAAAATAAAAATATATATAAAAAAATAAAAAATAAAAAATAAAAAATAAAAAAAGAAAAAATAAATAAAAGAGAAAAATATAGAGATGTGACATGGATCTTTCTAATCGAATCCCTGCACAAATTCGAGGGCCTTTCAGTCTAATGCCCTCGCGCCATAACCGGCCGGAGTCATTGACTTCACCGCCCAAGCAGGGGACAATAAGATGGGAGTTTCCTACGTGCCTTAGGCCCTTAGGTTTAGTCGAGTGTTCGGTGACGTTCGAGGGGAACTGAATGCCCGATGCCCTTAAACTTAACTCGGGTGGGAGTCACCAACTAATCCTCGCTTACATGGACACTTAACATAAACTTACGCACTAGTTTTGTTCTATGTATGAGTAGGGATAGTAGAAATTGCACACGGTATGCCCGATCCTTTTGTAGTTAGATTTTCCCAATTAGGCGTAGTCAACTCAAGTTCGGGGGCGTCTGAACCAGAGTGTACACTAGAGGTCATTTATTTCACGCACATAGGATCCTCGGGAAAGGTTATTGAATATCTCAGAGGCTGAGGCACTAGTCAACTTCACGAAGTTCAACCTAGTTTTTCGAAAGTTGAACACCTTGCAAATCTGCGGAACTTCAAATGTAACGGCACGGTGAATCTGGCCCAATTTGGATCCTCTATCTATCAGCATGAGCATCACTATCTTCGTGTTAGATCATAGTATGTAGAGTGTGTGTTCGCTTAGAGTTAGTTCTCGCCGGGGAACAAGTAAGAAGCTAAGTTTGGGGTGTGGATGAGTGCCTAAAACACTCCGTGTTATACCCGTCACTTACGCTTTTAGCGTTATTTCATTTAGATACGTATTTTTATAGCTCAATATCCGGTTAGTGCACTGTGTGAATGTAGTTACAATTGGAGCGGTATGGCGCTTTTGGAAGCATCTCTGTGAAAGCAGAGAGGATGCAAAGTGCATAAAGATGGTTGGAAACGCCGCGACAAGCCGGGTCAATCGAATATCAAGGTCAACGTTTAAATATCATACGCTTTCCTCAATGCCTACGCTGCAACGCCATGACGTGGCCGCTGAAGTTTGTCTTATCATCATTAAAAGTAAAAAGTGTCTGGGACTATATCGTGGATCGTGACGAACCAGGGCACCCGAAACATAGCAGAGTGACATCGATCTCAAGAAGAGCCTCGTGATTTGTATTTTTCCTCTTTCGACAAAGAGTAATCGATGTTTTACATATTACATATTGATATTCTCTATTCAAGATGTTCTAGATTTATACCTAGGGGTGTTGTCAACCCTCGTCACATTTTCATGGATTAAAGATTAGTATTTTATTTTATTCAAGTTGTTTATAATTTGTTAGCATCTGCTTTATTTCTGTTAATCATTTACATGGTGATGTCTGGCCAACATTAGCATGACTATACTGGAGATCCGAGATCCGAGATTCGAGGATACCTCCCAGACTGGAGTAGAGTGTACTTTCTAAGCATTCAAGAATGTAGATATTCGATCCCGAAGGTGGCAATTAAGGCTAGAACATTTAAGCATTTCGAAAGAGAATGAAGTCAGTGTAGATACACCTCAACTCTACTACGAGATAGGCGATACACCTCGAGAGAGGGTATTTCAGAAGCAAGATCACCTAGCCATTAATAAATCATAAATAAACTCGGTATCTTTAAGAAATAATCCATCAGTGACAGGGGAGACATAGGCCCTGGGGCCATTACACAGTAATTCATTCAGATTAGTTAGTTTAGTTTAAATTCAGACGCTAGTACTCTTTCATATAACATTTATAACCAGATAATATTCAAAAGCCAATCTCTGTATTCAACAACACTTATCCCCGTGGATCGATATCCGTACCATAGGTACACTATATTACTTGAGGCGACACGTGCACTTGTGCATATAGGCGTACTTTTATACACATCACGCTTTCAGCCTGTCATCTATCATTTGAAAATCTATAAATAGAAGCACCTAGGGCATTGTGGCAAGCTTCTGCCGAACTTGGAACTTCTGGGTAGCTAAAAACTCCTTTGTATATATTTTTTTTATTTTTCTTTCATTTTCTTTTTCATCATTTTAGTTTTAGTTTAGCATTTTAGTTAGTTTTTCTTGGGATGGAACAGTGATCTGGTGCGAAGTTTCAAGTTGGGTTCATTGTGAAATTTTAGTTTTCATTACTGTCTTATTTAAATCGAATTTGGAAATTTTATGGAGTTCATTTATTTTAGTTCGTTTGCATTCGGTGAATTTTCTTGATCAGTTAGTCACTGTTATTTGCAATCCAATTTTGAAAGACTGAGCTCCCTCTGGGAATTGATAGATGTCAATTATTGTTTCCTGCTCAATTTGAAAGAACGACATAAAATCTTGAATTTATTTAATTGGTGTTGTTCAAGAAATTAATTGTTCGGAATATTAGTAGTGTGTGCCTAAAAAAAGACTGTATCTTGCTCTGATTTCCAGGATGCCCTCTGAGTGACATAGAGATGGAGAATCCTGAGAGTATGGAGTAGTCACTTCAGGGTATGTTAGACTAATATTATGGAACTAATGAACTCTAAAAGACTACTTCGATAGATCACTAATTTACTCATGGTGTGAGGATTAGTTGGATGACGTATCAATTTAGTTGATCGAGGTTTCTCTTCGATGAAAGGACTCGATCCTGTTAGAGAGATCTAATCAAGGAGATAGAGAATTTTATCATATTTGATGGATGAGATACCAATTAAATTGGAGAAGGATTGCATTATCCTATCTATAGGGGCAAGAATTCTTCAGTCCTAAGATTTGGGTGTGAAGTATTGAAAAGAAAAAATACCAAGATCTTAGAAAGATGATTATATTCTACAAGTAACTTATTAGACTCATGCATCTGGAAGGAACATGGATATCTAAATAGTGAAATGTATAGTGTGTGGAGAAATCCAAACTATACTACTCAAGAGATTCGACAAGTTCAAATTTCAAACCCGATGACTAACTATGTTATAAACATGTAAATTGATAGTTGTACATTGAATTTATTTCCCAAAGGTTAACTTTACTCAAGAACTCTTTCAATCCAATTTATTTTGAATTCTTTATATATAATTATAGAATTTTAATTAGTCTTACTTTCGTTTAGTGTAAACAAATCACTTTTAAACTTTGGAGTTCAAATAGTAAGGATCTTGAGTAGATGGGGTAATTGATCTTTAAATTTTTCATCAATCCTCATAGGTACGATATCTGGACTTAAATCCAATTTTATTACTTGTACGACTTGTGCACTTGCAGTGATCTAGACCAAAACAAATTTTCAAATGAAGCCTTCTCATACAAGGCATACACATGTTTTATATCTTTGGTCTTAACAAGTTTTTGGCGCCATTGCCGAGTACTCTAGTTAGTCTTTGGTAGCAGTGCTAATTACTTAGTCAAAATTTTAGTACACACACTGATTTCATCATATTTTGGTCTTTACACTTAACTAGACTTGGAGTTTGCACAAGCACTGGTTCAGGAATATCAAACTCTTTCATGCTCCATTAGGATTACCTCTCTATCACATATCCATCCTTCTCTACTTGGTGGAATATCATATTTGACGAGCTTCTCAATTCTTGCTCACCCATTACAGGTAAAAGAATCATTTATTGCATTTTTATTCATAAAATTACCTCTTGCTGATATGCTCATTTTTCTGCAGGATTGACTTCTTCTCCTAGTAAGCCTACCAAGAAACTCAAGATGACCAAAAAGAAGAAAACTACCTCTAGTATTCGATTTAAAAATGCTAAGCTTTCTAAGGATGTGATAAATTCTTCCAACCTACAATGGTCATCGCGCAGACCAGCCCATCAGTTTGATTTCTCTAACACTGTTGATGATACCATTGAGATTGAAGAAGTAGAAGATCCCTTTGAGGATAGTGAGCAAGGGTCGATATGTGGAGAAGAAACTTCAAGTGAGGATAATTCCTAGGATACTAGCAATGCACCTGATGAGACAGAGACGATAAAGGGCTCTTTGGATGAAAGGACTGCCACCTTTAGAGAAGGTTAATATTAGCATAATTCTTGGCTTACTCATTCTCTGGTAAAAATCTTCACCTTCATCTTTCTCTTGTATTTTTCTTTTCTTTGCCTTATATTTCCCATTTTGTAGGTTTCACCGATATCAGCTTTCCAGATAGAGGTGGTGACTGATTTCTCTTTGGACTTGTCTTTCCTATACCAGACTACTCCTGCCCTCCAGTCCTCAATACGTCCTTCTAATGATTCAGAGGTGACTGCAGCTCGCTCTAATGTGAGCCATTTGCTTGGCTTGGACCTACTTTCTTTGTCTACCAACCATAAGGATGTTTTTTATGCAGCTCTGGTGATGTTGACATCAGCTTCCAAAGTGCCTTAGTCCAAGATTTTCATTTCAGAGGCTTTAGCTTAGACTTCTTCTGTTTTCCCTGTATTGGATCGTGCTTTGAAATCCAACATGGAGATCTCATCCAAATTGGATGCTTTAAAGAGACAAAAGACCAAATTTGACTAAGCCCAACTTGCCAAGAAACAAGCTATGCAACAGTTGAATGAGCTATGCATTGAGTATGATGCTTAGAAAGAGCGTATCAACATGTTGATTGAAGAATTGGAGAAGGAGAATATGAAGCTAACCTCTTTAGTGGAGCAAGGTGATGCCATAAAGGCTCAATGCCTTGAGCATCTATAGAAAGTCGAGTATTTGGGCTATTTCTTAGCTTCCCAACATGACAAGACAACCAGATTGGCTTCAAAATTACAGGAAATTGATGCATCTCGCTAGCATTGCCTTGGATATTGGGATTCTCTCCATTCTTTTGATTTTTCAATGATCTGACTTTGACATTTTTGAACAATTATAAACTGATGAGACTTTGACTTGGGAACTTTGTAGCCATTTATTTGGCATTTTTTCAGTTGTAAAGCCTCTTTCTTGCATATGCTCCTTATGTTATCTTCTCTTTGCTTTTGTACTCCCCAACCTATGATGACAAGTGATTGTCTTGAGGCTAATATCCTCTTTTCCTACTCTTGCTAGGTGGCCATCGACCTACCATTTTTGCCTGGTGGAAAGTGAAGAATTGGAATGTTTTTCTAGAGATGTTGTTTGAGACTTAGTGAGCACTACACTACACAGGCGCACTACAGTCATGACATTCCATTAATGGATCAAGGTGGCACTAGGCCTACCTTTTGATATGTGTTGATTGCCTATGGAATGAGTTGTTGAAAAATCCCTGACACCAACAGACATACACTACAACCATGACATTGCATTAGTGGATCAAGGTGGCATCTAAGCCTACCTTTTGATGTGTGTTGATGTTTATGGAAAATTATTGTAACTCTTTTTTTGATAAAAAGTGGTCTTTGGACCTACTTTCTTTGAGAATATATAATGTGTATACCATGTATAGGTACAACATTGGAGAGATGCAGAAAAAATGGCTACAAAGCCTACTGATATATTAAACACAAGTATGTTGTTGGACAAATTTATATGTTTGAGAAACAGTGGCTGAAAAGCCTATTAAATATACTTTTCTCTAAAACATAAATCAAAACAACATATTATAGAAACTTTGAATGCTTGAGAAACAATGGCTACAAAGCTTACTTTTCTCCAAAACATAGAATAGAATAAGGTATTATGTAGAGAATTTGAATGCTTGAGAACACAGTGGCTAAAAAACCTACTTTTCTCCAAAACATGGAATAGAAAAAGGTACTATGCTAGAGAACTTGAGTGCTTGAGAAAATAGTGGCTAAAAAGCCTATTTTATTCCAAAACATAGAACATTCTCCTAACATTACCCTTTTAAAGGCTATGGAATCGGCCTAATTCTTTTAGGAATTTCTTACAATTTCCCACATGGTAGGGAAGTACTTCTTCAAGTATTTCATCGATGAAAATCCCTTGCGGTGGCTCTCCTTGTAGGTTCGTTTAACCTCAAGATGAGCTTCCAGTAGTACTGATGCACTTTGAAAGGTCCCTCCCGATTGGGAGACCATTTTCCCAATTCTTTGTCTTTGGAACCAACTGGTAGAATAATCTTCCAAATAAACTCTCCTAATTCAAAGCTTTACCTCTTGATTCTCTTGTTATAAGTGTGAGCCACTTTATTTTTTTGAATCAACTTGTAGTTGAAGGCTAGTAAATGTAATCATACATTGATTGAGTTCAGTATCAGCCTTACTATGTATAGGTAAGGCCATGGAAATCTTTAGAAGAATGCCTCACTTCCATTGGGAGGGTGCACATCTTGTCCAGCTTAGAGAAAGGACTTACCCTATGGGACACCATTTAGGTCCTATAATTTAATGTTCTTAATGAGTCATGTGCCAATCACAGGATTACTCCTCACAACATTTTCTCAAAGTTCCTATCATTCTCTTTTGTTCTATGCTTTTGCTTATCCATTAGCTTGGACATAAAAAGGAGTTTATCTGATGAGTTGTATTCCATAATCCGCAGCAAAATAATTCATCCCTTCCCTAGTAAACATTGTTCCTTGATCAATAGTGATAAATTGGAGAATTCCAAACCTATAAATAATCTACTCTTTGATGACTAGGAGTACATCCTTATTTATGCTTTCTTTAATAGTCTGGCGGGAACCCTTGAAATGTCACGGCGGCGCGGTGGTGGCTACATGGCCCGAGCCTGGCGGCGGCGGCAATAATTAGGCATGGTGCGACGATGGCTAGAGGTGCGATGCGGCAGTGGGAGCACAGGTTGGAGCAGCCGTGGGGAGGAGAAGATTACCTCCTCTGATGGGCTGTGTCTACTCTTGTCTTACATGTGTTTGGGTTGGAGAAAGGGAGAGATGGAAGGATGGGAGGAAGAGGTTTAGTGATTTGGAATGAAAAGAAAAAATGGGGGAAGTGTTTAAATAGATGGTTTAAGGCCAGGTTGAAGAGTTAATCTAATTAACATCATAATGTATGGTGGTTAGTGGTTGTGGCTCAAAAATATGAGAAAACAACAATGGAGCACGAAACCTTGGAAGGTTCTTGAGGAAGTGATAGACGAGGAGGAGATGAAACGATCGTGTGAAGAATTTAACCATACAAAAATTTTGTCTTATGAAATTCTTAAACCTAGAAATTCCCTACCTCAAGCTCCTTTTTGCTACAACACACCTGCAAGAAATAAAAACAAAAATTATACAGAAAACAAACTATAAATGAGAAAAAATTGCAAAGAAAAAAAACTAAAAGCAAAGAAATTAGAAAATCACAACTAAAACTTAAATAAACACTAAAATTCTAACAAAAGAATTTGGTGACTTAGAGATATTGCGACCCTCCCACTAGTAGTCTTTGAATTCAAGGGGGGTCAAGGAAGGAATCTCCTCATAATACGCTAAGTGTTGTGCTATGGGTTCAAACCTTTGCCTGCCCGTGACCATCAACACCTATTGTCTTTGAAGTTGAGTAGGTCTACTGATCCATTGGGATAGACCTCCTAGATGGTGAATGGCCCAGTCCATCTCGACTTAAGCTTGCACGGAAGGGTGGGCTTTTTGGTCGTAAAGCAATGCGGTCCGGCGGTGAAACTTTTTTTTTTGTTCTTGGGCTGTTGGTTGATCATGCCACTTTTTTAACTTATCTTTTGCAATTCTCGAGTTGAAGTAGGCATCATTCCTCAGCTCTTCCAGCTCATTGATATCAAGGAGCCTTTTAAGGCCAGCTCTACCCATATCCAGGTTCAACTTCTTCACTACCCACCATGCTTTATACTCAATTTCCACAGGCAGATGCCAAGGATGGTTTTGTATGTTGTTCTATATGCCCATAAGGAGTCCAACAGCTTGAGAGACCAATCCTTTCGGTTAGAGTTCACCACTTTCATCAGTATTGTCTTGATTTCCCTATTGGCTAACTCAACTTGACCACTGGTCTGAGGATGGTATGGGGTGACCACTTTATTCCTGACACCATATTTAAATAGGAGGTTCTCAAAAGGCTTGTTGCATAAATGTGAACCTCCATCACTAATTATGGCCTTGGGGACCCCAAATCTAGAGAAGACGTTCTCCTTTAGGAATTTCAGTACCACCACATGATGCAGCGCTCTGCTGAGCATTGCTTCAACCCATTTGACACATAGTCAACTCCCACCAAAATGTAGATGTATCCAAGGAGGAAGGGAATGGTCATGATCGATGCCTAAACATTGATAGGTCGACTACGAATCGGTTCAAGGCATCATGTGACCGACAGAGATTTTCCCAAATCATTGGCATGCATCGGCTGTAACACCCCAAAAATTTTTTTTAAAATGATTTTTTCATGGAATTTAAGTTTTAGATGGTTTAAGGTCCATCATGAATTTATAATAATTTTAGGAATTATTTCTCAATTAAATGGAATTTTAGGAAAATATACCAGTGGGGTCAAATTCACGGCAGTTGACCGAAATAGAACCCTTTAAAATACCCAATGAATAAAGTAATTATAGAATTTTATGAAACCGTCAGGTCCAATATGTTATAAAAAATAAAATTATTGAAATACATGAATAAAAATAATAACAAAAATACGTGAACAGTGAACCGGGTAGGAAAAGTCAGCAGATTTTGTTGACTGACCAAAGGCTTCCAAGAGACATTTTAATAATTCCCAGGGCCTTAAAAAATTCAATAAAAACCACCAGGGACATAAGTGAAATGTGAATTAATTTTTTTAAAAATAATGAGCCTCAGAAAATCAGAGCAGAAGACAAAAGAAAAAATTGAAACCCTAGGTTCTCCCGGCATGAAACTGTGAAGAAGAGGAAGAAAATTTTGTTGCAGCCCAGTTCCTTTGGATCAACTGTGATTTTTCATGGTGGAGACTTCTGAAGGTATATTAAAGCATATGGTTTTTAATTTTGGTTGCATGGTCTGTATTGGAGGAAAGGGGCTGAATTGATAAATGGTTGTTGTTTGGATGGTCAATTGGGCTGTTTGGAATGAATTAATTTGTTCTAATGTGTATGCTAGGTTGCAATTGCATTTTGAATCTATAGAATGTGACCTAAGAGGTATGAATTAGGTCTGGTATCATTTACTAAAATTTGGAAAATGTGTTTAGAATGAATTGAGGTAATTAGTGGAATTAAGGGTTGGATCGATTGAATGTGAATTTCTGTTTGAAGGTCGCTTGGACAGATCTGGAGGGAACTAATGGACAGATTTTAGGGCCAATTTGACATCATTGGAAGATATGGATGTTAGTGAAATTTTTCCCTTTGGTTTCAGGTCTTTTCGACGTCGGTAGAAAGATATAGGCAAATACTAGCCCGATGCGCAATCTGCCAAAAAAAAAAAAAACGAGTTTAGTGATTAAACATTAGATATAAGAAATTGGTTGTGAAATTGAATATTAAAATTATAATTTTGGGTATTTAGATGTTAAAAGGCAGAATGTTGAAGGTAAGGAAAGTAAAGGGATTTAAAATTATTTAAAAAGCTCAAGTTAGGCGATTAAATAGAAAGCGGGTGTGGCCCTGAATTGAGTATTAGATAACAAGGTATGGCTCGTTATGATTTTAGCGTTATCTTTATATTTCTTTTCTTGCATGAATATTGGTATAGCAAAGAAGTTGGGGGGGGAAGGCTCACACGTTCGGGGTGAATAGCCTAGGCGAGCACGGACTAATAGGAATTGAGTAAATTTATATCATCGTACTTGTACCTTCAAAATATAGCAGTGTTTACATTGTTTGACTTGATCGTAGTAATTGACTATGATTACCCTTATTCTGGCATTCATTGAATTGGATTTGTCGCATGCACCCGCAGAGTCACATGTCTGATGAATATTCATGCGAGCGGTCGGCTAACTCTTATTGTATTTGAGGTGTTATCTCTTGTTGCATCTTGTCTGATCGGCTATAACTATGTCGTTAATGTCATTGATGGTATGAATCATAGAAGCCCCTAGCGGTAGGAGGTCGTGGTATGTGCACATGGTACCCTGCAGTGCGGAACCCAAGCGGTGCCTTCCTAGAGAAGGTGATCTCTGGCGTAGAACCCGGCCCGTTCTACGGATCTTTGGTTGGAATGTACGGATTCCGATTATAATTAAAGGAATGTCGCAGTTCTGAATGGTAAACTATATTTACGCTGTTTCAAACCTGCAAAAACTCATTTGATATTGTTGTTCATATTGTCGCTATTTGTTTGCATAACCTATAATACGATGATTGATTGATTGAGCATAACCATCCTTGTGGTAGGCCTTGGTACTGCCTCACAGAGTATGGTGATATATTTTACTCCGCAGGGGTTATCTCACACCCCGTTGATTTCCTTCTTCGGGGTAGACGAGAGAAAGGAGAATCCATACATTTCTTCGACCACTTGGATTCTATTTGAAACATGTAATGGATTATTATTTTGTTTACTTGGTGAATGAGTGCAAGTTTCAAGGAAGGCTCCATGGTGAATTAACTTGGTTATTGGGTTAATTATTTGGTTAAATCGATAAATTTTGAATAGTTGAGTTGGATAAATTTTGCTTTTGATGAAACCTTATTGATATTTTGATGAGACCGTTGAGGTCGTTTTGTTAGTGGATGACCATGGAGGTCTATTTGTTATGTTATTTGAGATAATATCATGATATGAGATTTTGAGTTAATCATTAGTAGATTTTAGATTTGATATTACGAATAAGGTTGTCATTAGTTATAGAAAGCGAATAGGTCTTGCCGAATTTTCGGTAGAAATTATGGGACTTAGGCTTGCTCTACGGGTTTGGTGGCCTTAAGCCTACCCATTCCACAACTTATAAGTCACGACCTATAAAAGTGAGATGTGACAAAGTTGGTATCGAAGCTGTATGCTTTAAAAAGAACTTGGGGGATGTTATTCGGGGTAAATGATAAATGTGACACCATGGGAGCATAGGATTCCAAATTGTCTTTTGTATGTCATCATAGTATAGTTAATTTCTGCGCATCCTATAGATGAAAAGTTTAAGTACTCTTGATATGTATTGTGAATCTAAGTATCATTTGTTTTCTTGGTTGTCGAATGCCACCAAGAAGACAATACATGCACTTCGAGACGTGGGACCACTTTCGCCAAGGGCGAAGGGAGATCTATGATCCGATAGATGTTGGGATGCCAGATGTGGAGTCTGTGCATCAAGATCGGACTGAGATGGAGATAAATTCACCCCCTAGATCGAGGCAGAGAGTACAGAGTGAGGCTGAGAATGTTCCACCACCGGGATAATACATGTACAAAACGAACAAGCCAAAGTGTTATTTGATCCGAGCCACTCACCATTTCGTATCCCCATCTTATGCTAAGAATTGAACAAGGTAAAATGATAATGGAAAATCCCTTAGCTATTGAAGACACCACTGAGAAATAGTTGAGGTGAACTATATGTACGCATCATTCGAGATAATGATGAGGATAAGCGTATTATATGCTGATTTGATTGAATCATTTATACCGAGTTTGATGTTATCTTAGGTATGGAATGGTCATTACCAACCATGCAACCATGGATTGTTACGTAAAGAAGATAATCGCGTCCATTGCACTGAATTTATCGAACGCACAGTTCACCGATTCATTTATGAAACCAGAGGCTATCGGTATTGCAGGTATGATCACAGAGATTATATATCTCTTCACTGATTTCAGTATATAACACAAAGAGGATTGATCGATGTCTGACGATTTGCTGTGATTACATTTGACAGGAATTGAGCTGACATTGACTTGCATTTCCAAGAAATCATACCCATCGACATACATAAACCCACCGACTGAAAGAGCTGAAATAACGCTTGCAAGAATTGCCGATAAGGGTTTTATTAGACTAAGCACCACCGTAGCACCCTGTTATTTGTGAAGAAAAGGATGGGACTATGAGGATAATATTGCCTACGCTGAATAAGGTAACAATCAAGAATAGGTATCCACTTCCCGTAAGAGATGATTTGTTTGACCGCTACAAGGGGCCAGCCATTTTTCAAAGATCGACCTCTGGCCCGTTACCATCGCTTGAAGATAAGGAGGGAAGATATACCTGACTCCGCATTCGTAACTCTATGGTCATTATGAGTTCCTAGTATTACCCGCCATCGACTCAACGCACCAAACAAGGCTATGGATTTGATGAACCGTTTTCAAACCCTATCTCGATAAATTTGTGGTGGTGTTTATAGATGATATCCTGATTTATTCGAAAAGTCATGTGGAACATGAGGAACACCTCAAGATTGTACTGCAGACCCTTAGAACACATCAACTGTATGCAAAACTCCGCTTAAATGTGAGTTTTGCCATCGTTGTGAGTTTCTCGGGGCATGTGGATAAGCAAGGAGGGTGTCTGAAAATCCGAAGAAGGTAGAAGCGGAAGGTCTAATCCGCCTAGACCCACCAATGTGACTGAGATACGTAGTTTTCTGGGTATGGCTGATATTACAGAGATTTGTGAAAGATTTTTCTGCGTAATATTCGCCTCCACGACACCTGCCGATCGTGAAGCAAGTAAAATTTGAGCGGATGACACGGCGAGCAAAGTTTCCGTAAACTTAAGGATTGCTTAATCATCACCAAAGGTTAGCATTACCCGCTACGATCGTGGAGGCGACGTTGTACTGTGATGCTCCGCAGTAAAGATCGGGCCGCGCTTTTGATGCGCGTAATGGGAAGGTAATAGCATATGCATCCAGACAGTTGAGGAGACATGAGTCGACTATCCTACACTACGACCGAGATGGCGGTAGTGATTTTTATAATCGAAGATATGGAGGCACTACTTATATGGTGAGAAGTGTGATTTATTATCGCATCACAAAGCCTTCAATATGACTTCGCTAAGATAGAGATTTGAATCTCGTGCGAGGAGATGGGTGAGTTACCGAAAGACTATGATTGCCGATTTTATATCATCCCGGGAAAGCCAATGTGGTGCCGAAGCTTAGCAGAAGTCCAAGGCCTAGCACATATTTTAGCACATAAGAGGAGTGATAGTGAAGGTGCTGAGGATCATGAATATGGGGAATTGCCGCCAGTTACAGAGTCCCATGATTGGCGGTACAAGCCTGTGAGGCCCTATTGATTGACGAGATCAAGGCCAACTTCAAGATAAGGATCCTTCCTTTATTAAATCGAGGAGACTCGCACAAATGACAAACATCCCGATTAAAATTAGGGATGGCGTGCCGAGACGCAGGAAATGACCGTGTGTGCCCGCGTAGATGGGTTGAGACAAAGGATTCACAGAAGCCCATAATGCACCTTATAGTGTTCATCCATGAGTCACCAAGATGTACCAGATAAAAGAAGGTATGTATTGGTGGAATGGGATGAAAAGGATGTGGGCATGCGACATGTGGCATCATGTTTGACATGCCAATAAGTCACCCGAAAGCACCGTAGACCCACGTGTCTTCTCGCAGGTTGCCATTACCCGTAATGGAAATGGGAGAATTACTATGGATTTCGTGGGTCGCTACCAAAGACCTCGTGCGGCATGATTCGACCGGGTTATAGCGATGATTGATCTAAATCAAATTTCAATTTAGTTACAAGATCCACTTTATACGGTGGCACAAAGATGCACCGTGATATCCGATTAAGATAGTAAAGATCGCACCTGAAAGTGCCAAGGTCCATAAGATCCGACGAGGTCCACGCTCTCACCTCGAGGTTTTGCTAAACTTCTCGTGGAAGCCTTTAGTACCAATTGATTTCAAGACACCTTCCATCCTCGTGACAAATGTAAGGCCGTAACGGACACCGTAATTCGAGGATATGCTCCTGATGTGTGTTATGGATTTCGAGGTAATCGGGAAAAAATATTTGCCTTTCGTGTAGTTTGCTTATAATAACAAATTACCATTCTACGATTGAATTGGCGCCATATGAGGCACTCTATGGATCGGAAATGTATCACCTTCTTGTTGGATGGAGGTAGGTGATAGAGAATTGCAAGGTCCAGTTGATCGAGAAACTTCCGAAAGTACCTATTATTCAGAGAGAATGAGGACTCGCTTCGCCGACAAAAGAGTTATGTCGATCCGAGGAGACGTGGGATGTACAATGGTGGGTGATCACGCTCTTAAAATATCTCCTATGAAGCGGAGTGATGAGATTCGAAGAAAGTGTCGACACCGAGATATATGCGGGCCATTCGAGATATCGGATGTATTGGCAATGTATCTTACAGATTAGCTTTGCTCCCTAACTCATGCATCCGCGTTTCACATCTCAATGTGCCACGGAAGCACGCCTCATCCGTGGCCTCACATTCTTCTCGCACTAAGATCGAGGTTGATAAGGATCTCAGTTGCCATGAAGCAGGTAACAAGAGTCATAGTGGATACGCACTGTGAAGTCGGTAGAAACAAAAAGAAATAGCTATGGTAAAGGTTCAGTGGCAGAATCAATGAAGTAGAGGAGTGCACCTCGAGAGTGAGCAAATGATGAAGGACAACATCCCTGTCCCCTTCGAAAGGATAAGGTACACATCTCTTTAATAAATTCGAGGATCGGATTCTCTAAGTAAGGGGGAGAATGTAACACCCCAAACATTTTTTTTAAATGATTTTTTTTTCATGGAATTTAATTTTTAGGTGTTTTAAGGTCCATCATGAATTTATAATAATTTTTAGGAATTATTTCTCAATTAAATGGAATTTTAGGAAAATATACCCAAGTGAAGGTCACCCTGAGCAAAGACCGTAAATAGAATTTTTAAAAATACCCAATGAATGAAATAAATTATGGGAATTTTTATGAAGCAAATTAAGGTCCAAATATGTTATAAAAATAAAATTAATGAAAATAATGAAGAAAAAATAATAACAGCATACGTGAACAGTGAACTGGTAGGGAAAAAGTCAGCAGATTTTGTTGACCAAGGCCAAAGAGACATTTTTAATAATTTATGGCCTTAAAAAATTCAATAAAAACTGCAGGGACTTAAGTGAAATATTGAATTACTTTAAAAATATTAGGCCTCAGAATCGAGCAGAATAAAAAAGAAAAAATTGAAGAACCCTAGGTTCTCCATTCGGCGCCGAACTGCTGGGGAAGGAAGAAAATTTTGTTGCAGCCAATTCCCTTTGAATCAACCTGTGATTTTTCATGGTGGGAGACTTCTAAAGGTATATTAAAGCACCATGGTTTTTAATTTTGGGCTTTTCATTTTTGTCTGTATTGAGGAAAGGGCTGAATTCATAAATGGTTGTTGTTTGATGGTCAATTAGGCTGTTTGAAATGAATTAATTGTTCTTAATGTGTATGCTAGGTTGCAATTGCATTTTGAATCTATAGAATGTGACCTAAGAGGGCATGAATTAGGTCTGGTATGTTTAAAATTTGGGGAAAAATGTATTTAGAATGAATTGAGGAGGTAATTAGTGGAATTAAGGTCGATCGATTGAATGTGTGAATTTCTGTTTGAAGGTTTCACTTGGACAGAATCATAGAGTGACCTAATGGACGAATTTTAGGCCAATTTGACATCATTGGAAAGATATGGATGTTAGTGAAATTTTTTCCACTTTGTTTGCGGTCTTTTCGACGCCGGTAGAGAAAGATATAGGCAAATATTAACTAATGTGCAATCTGCCAAAAAAACAGTTTAGTGATTAAACATTAGATATAAAGAAATTAGTTGTGAAATTGAATATTAAAATTATAATTTTGGGTATTTAGATGTTAAAAGGCAGAATGTTGAAGGTAAGGAAAGTAAAAAGGGGATTTTAAAAATTATTTAAAAGCTCAAGTTAGCAATTAAACAAATCTGTGCAAACTACTTAATTGAGTAGTGGATAACAAGGTATGGCTCGCTATGATTTTGACGTTATTTTTTATTTTCTTTTCGCATGAATATTGGTATAGAAAACGTAGTTGGGGAAGGCTCACACGCTCGTGGTGAATAGCCTAGCCGAGCCCGACTCTCAATAGGGAGGGTGAGTAAATTCTATATCATCGTACTTGCACCTTCAAAATGTATAACGGCCATTGTTTGACTTGATCGTAGTAATTGACTATGATTACCCTTTATTCTACATTCATTGAATTGAATTTGGTCGCATGCCACAAGTCACGTGGTTCCCATGAATATTCATGCCGAGCACCGTCAGCTAACTCTATTGTATTTTGGTGTTATTCTGTTGCATGTCGAAGGCGCCACTATAACTCTTGTAATCGTTAATGTCATTGATGGTATGAATCACATAAAGCCTAACTGATGGGAGGTCATCAGGCTATGTGCACATGGTACCCTCTGGTGCGGGCAAAGCCAGTGCCTTCCTAGAGAGGTGGTAAACCCCAGGCGTAGAACCCGCCCGTTCCTCTACGGATCTTGGTTGGAATGTACTATTCCGTGATAAAGGTAAAAAGGAATGTACGGATTCTCGAATGGTAAACTTATATTTCAGTTTCAACCTCTAAAACTCATTTGATATTGTTGTTCATATTGTCGCTATTTGTTGCATAACCTATGTACGGTGATTGATTGATTGAGCATGGGAACTAATTCTTGTGAGTCTGCCTTGAGTACCCAGCCCCACAAGTACATGGTGATATATTTTTTACTCTCACGTTTATCTCACCCCGTTGATTTCCTTTTCGTGGCGTATTAAGAGAAAGGAGAATCCGCACATTTCGACCACTTGGATTCTATTTGAAACATGTAATGGATTATTATTTTGTTTATTTGGTGAATGAGAGTCTAAGTTCCGTATGCTCCATGGTGAATTAACTTGGTTATTGGGTTAATTATTTGGTTAAATCGGAGCAAATTTTGAATAGTTGAGTTGGATAAATTTTGGTTACTTAAAACCTTATCGATATTTTTGATGAGACCGTTGAGGTCGTTAGTGGATGACCACGGAGGTCTATTTGTTATGTTATTTGAGATAATATCATGATATGAGATTTTGAGTTAATTATTAGTAGATTTTAGATTGATATTGCGAATAACAGGATTTGTCATTAGTTATAGAAACGAATAGGTCTTGCCGAATTTTCGGTAGAAATTATGGGACTTAGGCTTGCTACGGGTTTTGGTGGCCTTAAGCCTACCCATTCCCTAGCGCCAGTCACAGCCTATAAAAGTGGGATGTGACAGTCGCATTCTCTGCACATGGTATGAGCATCCTTGAAAAGGGAAGGCCAATAAAATCCGTGACCGTAGCATCTTCCGCGCTTTCTCGAAGCAAATGGCCCACATGCATTCTCATGGCAGTGGCTGAGTATCCCTTGTTGTTCTGCTTCAGGCACTTATATGATCCGCACAGTATTTATACAAGAAGGGTTCTTCCCAATAATATGAGTGAATTTTAATAAAGAAAAACTTCCTGTCTTGTGCCTTCCAATTTGCTAGTACTTCACTTGCGCCAAGTAATTGGCAATGTGGGCATACCAGGGTGTGTTTTCAACTAGGAGCAAGGATTCCTCAAGAAACTCATCATTGGATTGGGCTGTGGAGTTTCAGGTGCTATGGTTAAACTTCGAGAGATGATCTCGCAATAACATTCTCAACACCTTTTTTTGCCCTGATTTGCAACAACTCTCGCAGCGTAAGAACCCATCTAATACCTAGCCTTAGCATTCGCTTTGGTGAGGTGCATTTGTAAAGTCGTAAATGATCTGCGGAATATGATTTATGTCCCGACCCAACCAAATAGGCTCGGAACTTGTCCAAAGCATAGACCACCTGAAGTAGCGTATCTTCCTCTGCAGCGTAATTCTCCGCGGCCTCATTCGCGTTTTGCTGGTGGCTAGTAGACCACATAAGGCTTTCCTTCTTCCCTCTGCCCAAGAACTACTCCAATTGCGAGGTCGCTTGCATCGCACATTACCTCAAAAGGTAACCCGCACCGGGGGCTCTACTATCGGGTGTAGTGGTCGTGAGCCTCGAGCCCTCAAAACTCCTTTACTAGCCTTCGTCCCACAAAAATTTCTCAGTGGATCTTCTCTAATAGCCATGAGGCTTGGAAATTTTTGAGAAGTCCATAATGAATCTCTTGTAAAAGCCTATGTGCCCTAAGAATTGCCTCATAGTCTTCACATTTGTGGGAGAGGGCAGTTTGGAAATCATCTCAATTTTTGCCTTGTCAACTTCAATTCCCTTATTGGAAATAATATGTCCCAGTACTATCTCCTGGTTGACCATAAAATGGCACTTTTCTCCCAGCCAAGCACTAAGCCTCGCCTCTACACCTATGTAGAACAGCTTTCTGTTGATCGCATTCTTCTCAAGTTCTCCATAGACCGTAATATCATCCATGTAAACCTCCATAATGAGCCTCCACCAAATCACTTAAAGATACTGAGCATGCATCGCCAATGTGTTGTGGCATTACACGGTGCCAAAGTGGCATTCTCCCGTAGGCATATGTGCCAGCCTGGGTAAAGGTGGTTTTGTCCTGGTCTCCTATAGCAATTTCAATTTGAAAATGGGCCTCCAACAACCATCCGGCTGTGCCAGCAGAAGGTGGCTGTACCTGTGAGAAGTCATCCATGAAGGGTGAAAGGAAGTGATCAGCTTCTTGCTCACCTCATTTAATCTTCGAGGGGTCAATACACACCTCCAAATTCTATGGTAAGACGGGTGGGCATCTCCTCTCCCTTTTCATTATGCATGGTGGTTACCCCTGATTTCTTAGGCACAACCTGGGTTGGACTCACTCAAGTGCTATCGAATATGGAGTAAATGATACCAAATCTTGTAAGAATCTAGGGACCCCCGCCTAACCACTTCCTCGCATATGAGGATTTTAGTCTCCTCTCGTGGCCTCCTTTACCGATTTTGCTTCCTCCTCCAAGTAGATGTGATGGGTGCAAATTGTTGGGCTAATACCCTTCAGATCAGTGATTTTCCACCCAATAGCCTGCTTATTCTTCTCGAGGATGCCCAGCAGGCTATCTTCCTGTGAAGCACTGAGCAAGAAGGATATGACCACTGGGCACTGCTCTTGTTCTTCTAAGTAGACATATTTCAATTCCATTGTGCAAGGATTAAGGTCCGCATTTTCATGGTTCACTAGTTCCCTTCCCTCAAGAGAAAGGCAAAATTTCTTTTGTTTTTTTTCTTCGCTGCCCTTTGCACAATATTCATGTCTCTCGGGGCTTCCCCTCGCCGCTTCTTCAGACAATCAACTAGTTCTCGCTTAACACATCCTCGCACTGATGTCGACACCGTTGTTCCGTGATTGTATCAATTATGCGTAATTCTTCTGGACATTTTCCCACAAAGCGGTATGTGCTTTGCTTAAGTGGAAGATGTTAAGTTCTGCTCATGCTAATGTGAGTTACATAACCCCATTTCGAATTTACAATAGCATTAGAAGTGGCCAAGAATGGTCTCCTGGGGATGATTAGCACATAGCTAGCCCTACCGCAGCCGCAAGGTTCTCAGATTGGGTACAACAAAATCTATCGGATAGTAGAATTTTGTCCACTTGTATTAGAACATCTTCCACCGTCCCTTGGTATCTTATGATCTATCTCGCAAGAGACAATGTGATTGAAGTGGGCTTTAATTCTCCAAACCCGAGCTAAGCCAGACACGAATAAGGAAGCAGTTTACACTGCACCCGTGTCCGAAGCAGTTGCTTTTTTCTACACAAGTGCCTCCAATATTAACCGAGATGGTAGGATAACCAGGATCTTTGTACTTCATTGGAGTTTTGCACTGGATGATAGCACTCGACTTAGCCCAAATGTGAAGGCGTTCTTGTTAACATTTAGCCCTCTCTTCACTATGCACAAGTCCTTCAAAAATTTGGCATATGTGGGGACTTGTTTAATCATATCAAGCAGGGGGATGTTGCCTTTCACTTGCCTTAGCACTTCTAGTATTTCAGCCTGGTTGATGGCCTTCTTCTTAGCTTTCAGTGCTTGTGGAAAAGGTGAGGGTGTGCTATTTTTCACTATAGTCTCTTTAGTCACCACCTCTTCTGGTTCAGCTTCTTTAACCTCCTGGCCTTCTTCTGTTGGTTTGGTTACTGGTTGTTTAATCTCTTTACCACTTCTCAATGTGATAATTGCTTTAATTTCATCCATCCCGGGACGGCCTCACCGGAAGAGCTCACTTCACATGCACCCTCGATCGGGTGTCTCGAGACAGGAATTTCCCTTTCCTCGCACCCGCCGGCCGGGTTCGCTAACCCGAGATTAAATACGCAGACAGTCACATTTTTGGGAGATCTCGCCTATGTGTTATCTATCTTTTTGTTGAGGGTGCTTTCCACTGTGTCGATTCTCTGATTAGCCTGGGCATTCACTGCCTTCTGTTCCTCCACAAAGTTGCCTACCACTTTGCTCAGATTCATTATAGCTTGTTCAACCGGAGATGAGGATGGAGCTGGTAGTGGTTGAGATGAGGAGCCATACTGTTGCTGCGCAGCAGGGGGTACATATGGTGGAGGCTTTGGCTTCCAAGAGAGGTTAGGATGGTTCCTCCGCTAGGGGTTTTAGGTGTCGCTTACATGTGTGCATCGGTAGATGTCTCTAGATTCCACAACATCGCATGCTCTGCCATCATATCCCTTACCGAAGGAGCGATTGGGTAATGCTCTCCTTGGTGCTCATTGGATTGGCAAGTGAAACAAGGATTGTTAGGCATAGATGCCCCCCGCCACCGCCGCACCTTTCATGGTGATTAAGCTCACCCAACCTTTCTACCAAGGCAGGTGGATAACTTTGCCTTCCATGTCCTCTCGTGATCGAGTACATGCCTCCCTTAAATTGATGCGTCTCATCCTCTCTCATTTCTCCTCGTTTGGTTCATCCCATGCCGATGTTCCCAACCACATAGTTCAAGAAGTCCATGGCTTCCTCTGGATGTTTGCTCATGAAGTCCCCTCCGCACATAGTTTCCAACAACTGCTTCATAGCAAGGGCCATTCCGTTATAGAAGTGATTAACCAGCATCCAAGTATCAAAGCCATGGTGAGGGCACTAATGATCTCTAGGTACCTTTCCCAGCATTGGTAGAATTTCTCATTTTCTAGGCTGTGGCGAGCAAAATTTCCTCTCGTGACTATTGGTTTTATGGGTGCTGAAGAATTTCTTCAAAAATTCTGCCTGCATATCTCCCTAATTCCTTATAGTTCTCGGCCTCAGAGAGTTGAGCCAAATCTTGGCATTGTCTTTCAGGGTTAAAGGGAAGGCTTTCAAATTCAACAATTCCATATCAGTTACGCCCTCCTCAAAAATCATGCAAACTTCCTCAAACTCCCGGATGTGTGTGTATGGATTTTCATTTTCCATACCATGGAAAGTCGGTTAGGCACCGTATAAGGCCCGACATTCACATCCTCGTGAGGTACGATACATGAGGGCACTCCACCCTCGGTGGGTACATGTGGTCCCCTCATTGTTCTCAGATGCATTTGCCCCTGAACCCCGGTTGGCTCCCATTGCTCCCCAGCGGAGGGTCCATCTCGGGTTGTTCAGCTCACTTCACAACCCTGCTCTCAAGTGGAGCACCGACTCCTTTCCACCCGCCCTAGTGTTCCTATCCTATCGGTGCATAAGCCGCCAGGGCAAGGCAACACAAATGATACAACCAAAAGAAAGCAAGGCTACCAAAAGGTTAAGGTTAGCTAAAAAAATTAAAAAAATGAAGATTCTATGTAGTGGACAAGATATAATTAACTAAACCAAAGAAAGAACTGCTAGGAAATAAAAGAAGACAATGAATTAGAATCTCACCTCAACACTCAGGATGAGAATCACAAGTTCAACAATTTCTCACTTGCTCTAAGGCACCATCCCCGGCAACGACACCATTTGGTTCGCACGTAAACGTGTAGCTAGGCAGCTCTGAACCAACAAAATTTATAAACCTATACCTTCTACTACTGTAGCCAAGCTACTGTAGTATAGTGGCTTTAGGGTCGAACTCAGGGATGGGTTTTCTTGGCACAAAATGATTTACAGTGGCTCAAATTGGTGAATTTCAGTTTGGATTTGAGGTTTTTGTAAAAACAGTGTGATTAGTGGTTTGAAAACTACAAACAAAATAAAATAGAATGTAAAAAGAACTCCTCGGAAGTCTCTGCCACTGAGCTTTAGGTTCAGGGTGACTGGAAGTCCCTGGTCCTTTTCCTCGAGTCGGAGGATGACCTATGTCATTTCCCGAACCCATCTTCGCTTAGCTATATGAAAACCGAATCCCTAAAAATTTTTTCTTCGAGATACAACATTTATTGACTGGTCCATGTCTCAAAGCAATAAAACTCAATTCTTTGACTCCAACCTTACGTAGGCAAATAAATGGCAACTAAGTGAGCCTCAGTGGATCTAGTAGTAAGCATCCACTAAGCCCTTAAAGCTTGCCAAGTACTGGCCAATTAGGTTACATCAAAAGGATTTAAACCTAAGGTGAGATACAGAGACATAAATGATAATAACTGCATGCATTGGAAACAGAGAGGACAACATTACTTCCTCAAAACCTGGCTCCGCTGGCCTTCCTCTTCAACGATGAGGGGATTTAGCCAAGCATCCCTTGAGTTGTCATCCTCAAGGAGTGTTTGGCTGGTGAGAAAGTGAGAAAAAGGGAGAGAAAATGAGATAAAATCACCTAGGTAGGAAAGCTAAAAGCTTTTAGTTTCCAATTTTATTACATCCAGTGATCGATGACTTTAGAGAGCTTGACTGAGGCTTATATACTGCTCAGAGTCAAGGGAAATTTAAAAAAAATGTCTGAACTACCAACAATACATAAGGGGAAGTTTAGGAAAAAGTCACAAAAAGGTTGTCAAATGCAGGTCAAAGTGGAGGCAGAGCAGCCGTTTAAAAATCGTAACCCGCGAAATTCTCGGGCAGCAGTTGCAAAAATTCAGCAACCCAGAAACCCTCGCAACCCGCGAAATTTCTCGCAGCGGGCCTCAAATTCCTCTAATTTGTGGCTCCGCTTCCTTCCGACTTCGACGATATCTCTCGAAGTTCTCGCCAGATTCTTGTTTAAGTCTGGCCGATGATTTGGCCTGGTCGGTTTGTATGTAACTCACAAAAATAGCCACAAAATGCGTATAAGTAGTAAAGTCGGACCTTAGTGCATCAATTGAGTTAATCCAGTTGATTAGTACAACAAAAAGTGCTCAAACCCTGAATACACAAGGCTCAAAAATAAAGACTATTCGGGGCACTAATCACTAAGCCTATTGAACTCTCTAGCCAAAACTTCCGACTCTGGCCTATTGGCACTTTCGTAAGGCCACTTCTAGCCTCAAAGCTTACCGACCTTTTACGGCGCACTTGTAGCTTAAGCTTATCGGGCATTTCAAAGGCCGACCTAGGGATCTAAGCCTTCTGGCACTTTCAAAAGGCCGGATTTCTGGCTATAAGCCTGTTGTCCCTTTCTTATGGTCAGAATTGTTGCTCTAAGCCTCCTGACACATTTTGAAGGCCGTATCGATATAAGCCTACCGTCCTTTCTGGGCAAATCTTGTGTCTCAACCCTATCGGGCACTATCTAAAAAGGCCATACCCAGGACTCCAAGCCCGTCGATTACTTTCAAAATGTCATACTTGTTGCTCTATGCCTACTGGAACTTTCAAAAGGCCAGACTTCTAGCTCTTAGCCTGTTGGCACTTTGTAAAGGCAGGACTTGTGGCTATAAGCTTGTTGGCCCTTTCTTAAGGCCAGACTTGTGGCTCTAAGAGTGCTGGCACTTTCAAAAGACTAGATGTGGTTCCAAACCTACTGGCACTTTCAAACAGCTAGACTTGTGACTCTAAGCCTACTGACACTTTCAAAATGCCGTAATTTAGTTCTGCTTATCGCCCTTTCTTAAGCGCCAAACTTAGCTCTTAAGCCTATCGCACTTTCTTAAGGTCGTACTCAGGCTCTAAGCCTATCGGCACTTTATAAAGGCTTCGACTTCAGGCTCCAGCCTTCTAAAGACTTTTTAAAAAGGTCGAACTTCTGCCTCTAATCCTACTGGCTATCGACTGATTTTAACATAGACCAAAAATAGACTAATAGTTGAAGACTAAATTAACTAAAATGATGAAGTCAATATGTGCCAAACTTCTTGTACCACCACTAAGAACTAATCGCCTCACGCATCGAATGTGGGGCTAAAACTTATGTCAATTACCACCAAAATCATAAAATATGTTGTTTGCCTAGGGATGAGAAGTTAAGGTCAATTGAAAATTCGTGGTTGCTCCAGATCTACAAGAGCACAAGTCATTCAAGTAATAAAGTGGATTTAAGTCCTGGAATCGTTCCCACGAGGATTTAATTCTGAAAAATCTAAACATCACTACCCCATCCACTAAGATCCTTATTTGAACTCCAAATTTAAAAGTGATTTGGTATTAAACTTAAGAAATGTAAAATTTAAATAAAATTCTATAACTATATATAAAGAATTATAAATTGTTGGATTGGAAAGTTCACTGAGTGAGTTAACGATAGAAAATAGATCAATGTACAATTATATATTTCTACATCATTTTCATGACATAATTCAGGCATTAGTTTGAAATCTGAACTTGTCAAAGATGCAAGGTAGTATAGTTTAGATTTCTCCATAAACCATACATTTCTCGAATAATAGAGATCCATACCTTTCTCGGATACATGAGTCTAATCAGTTACTTGTAGAATAGAAACCTCTTTTAGAAATCTAAGTATTCTTCCTTTTTAGTACTTCACACCCAAATCTTAAGACTGAAGAATTCTTGCCCCTATAGATAGGATATTACAAGCCTTCTCTAATTTAATTGGTAACTCATCCATCGAATCTCATAAAATTCTCTATTTCCTTGATTAGATCTATGCTAACACGGAATCAAGATCCTTCCATCAGATTGAGAAAAAACCTCTCATCAATTAAATTGATACATCATCTAACCATCTCGCCACCGTTAAGTTAGCGATCAGCCACAGTTAACTTTAAGAGTTCAGCACTTCCACAATATTAGTCAACAGATACCCTCCCGCAACGTTTCATACCTGCAAGATCCACTCCCAATACTGCGTTCCTCGGAAATTAGAGCAAGACTTCAAACATTCCTATAGTTTGTGATTATCCGGACGTGTTTCCAAAGAAGTTCCCAAGATTGCCTCCATTGAGGGAAATTGAGTTCACAATTGACGTTGTCCCAGGTGCCTCTCCGGTATCCATTACACACTGTATAGAATGGCTCCGGGGTACAAGAGTCAGTCAAACAAGAATTATTAGATAAGGAATTTATTCGAGTGTGTATCACCATGGGGAGATCCAAGGTTTTTGTTAAGAAGAAAGACTCGTGACACTTCTTGGCCAGGTATGTTGATTATAGACAATTGAACAAAATGACAGTGAAGAACAAGTATCTGTTACCCAAAATTGATGACTTATTCGAACAAATGAAAGGTGTGGGTGGTTTTTCGAAGATCGACCTATGTTCTAGGTATCATCAATTAAGGATTAAGGATGCGGATGTGAATACGACGACGTTTAGAACGTGATATGGACATTACGAGTTCCTTATAATACAGTTTGGGTTGACAAATGCACCAACGACTTTCATGGACTTAATGAACCGTGTTTTTCGACTGTTTTTAGATTGATTTGTCATGGTGTTTATAGATGACACCCTTGTGTGTTCAATGGATCAGGAAGATCATAATACGCACCTTTGGGTAGTGTTAGAAACCTTGAGAAAGGAATAGTTGTATACAAAAATGAGTAAGTGTGAATTTTTGTTGAAAGAAGTGTCCTTTATTGGACACATTATATCGGAAGAAGGAATTATGATGGATCCAAGGAAGATAGAAGTGATTCTTGAATGGAAACCATATAGAAGTGTCACGGAAGTTCGTAGCTTCCTAGGAAGCCAGCGCGTGTTACTACGTATGGGTTCGGGCATGGCTCGATGACTAATGCCTCGATAACGAGATTACTCCAAAAGAATGTGAGATTTGAGTAGAGTGAAAAGTGTCAAGCTAGTTTTGAAAATTTGAAAGCATTTTTAACCAAGGCTCTAGTTCTTACTCAACCGACCTTTGGTAAAGAATATGTGATCTTCAACGATGCTTTGTTAAATGGACTCGAATGTGTCCTTATCCAAGAGGGTAAGGTGGTAGCTTATGCTTCAAGGCAGTTGAAGCCGCATAAAAAGAATTACCCTACGCATGATTTGGAATTGGTAGCCATTGTGTTTACCTTTACGGAGAAAAGTGTTTCATCTACACCGATAACAAAAGTCTTAAGTATTTGCCCTTGCAATGGGAGCTTAACTTGAGACAACGTAGATGGATGGAATTGATCAAGGATTATGATTGTGTCATCGATTACCACTCCGGGAAAGCTAATGTAGTGGCAAACGCTATGAGTAGAAAGTCAATGAAAACACTATGAGCATTGAATGCTCATTTGTCATTATCAGACGACGGTGCAATAGTGGCAAAATTAATGGCAAGACAAAATTTGTTAAATCAGGTGCAAGAGGCACAAAAGAGTGATAAAATAATTTCTTCCATTGTAAGTCATAATAGAATGGAGAAAGAAACTAAGTTTTTAGTCAATGAGGATGGATTCTTGTAGTGTAGAAGTCTAGTTTGTGTACCCAATGATAGTGAGTTGAAGCAATCCATTCTTGAAGAGGCACATAGTAGATCCTTTGCAATACATCCTGGTAGCACGAAAATGTATCAGAATTTGAAGACTTCATATTGGTGGTCCGGAATGAAGAAAGATGTTTCTGATTTTATGACCAAATGTATGGTGTGCCAAAGGGTGAAAGTGGAACATCAAGTTCCTTCGAGTTTGTTGTAACCTATTAGAATACCCAAGTGGAAATGGGACCAAATCACAATGGATTTTGTGGTCGGGTTACCATTGACAGGTAGAAAGCATGATTCGGTTTGGGTCATGGTAGACCGATTGATGAAGTCAACTCACTTCATCAAAGAAGAACCCAATTATTCACTTTGATAAGTCGCGTATTTTTACAGAGAAAATAGTTTGGTTACATGATATTCCTGTGTCTATCATTTCAGATAGAGATTCGAGGTTCACCTCGAGATTTTTGGGAAAATTACAAGAGGCTTTAGGCATTATGCTAAATTTCAGCACAACTTTCCACCCGTAGACGGATGGACAATCGGAGAGAGTTATTCAAGTTTTAGAGGATATGCTTAGAAGTTGTGTGATCAACTATGAGGGTAGTTGGGATAGACATATTCCTCTAGTTGAATTTGTATATAACAATAGCTTCCAATCGAGTATTGGAATGGCACCTTACGAGTCTTTTTATGGAAGGAAGTGTATAACACCAATGTGTTGGATAGAGTTAAGTGAGAAGAATGTAATCGGTCTAGATTTGATCCAAAAATGATCAGAGAAAGATTAAAGGTAGTCGTGGATAGAAACAGGTAGTTGCGGATAGACAAAAGTCTTACGCTGACTTGAAGAGAAAAGACATTCAATATGAGATCGACGAGAAAGTGTTCTTGAAAGTTTCTCCTTGGAAGAAAGTCATGAGATTCGGGAGAAAGGGCAAGTTGAGCCTTAGGTTCATTGGGCCGTATGAAGTGGTCGAGAAAGTAGGTCCAATGGCATATAGGTTAGCCTTATCTCCAGAGTTGGAAAATATCCATAAGGTTTTTCACGTTTCAATGTTAAGGAGGTATATGTCAGACCCCTCACACGCGGGTCTCGAGATTATCGAAGCCGCCTCGACTTAACTCGCGAAGACAGTGAACCCCGTATAAATCTTGACTTGAGAAGTCAAAGAATTGAGGAACAAACGAATCCCATTAGTCAAAGTATTGTGGAAGAACCATAAGACAGAGGAAGCCACGTGGGAAAGTGAAGAAACAATGCATCAGCAATATCCACAACTGTTAACTAAAGGTAATTTCGATGACGAAATCTCCTAAGTGGGGAGGAGTTGTGACGTCCCAAAAATAGCCTTTTCATTTTATTATTTTACTTTATAGCATTTTCTACTATTATAAATTTTTTTAATTTATTTATTCGATATTTTATTGGTTTTAAGTGATAAAAATAGAGGTTTGTAAAGTGAGAATTCGTGATAGTGATTCGTTTCACCCCAAATTAAGCTCCTAGTAGTTTAATGATATGTTTAGGTATGGTCACAAGTTAAAATCAGAAACCGGAAGTAATACAAAGAAATGTGGTTAAATTGGTAAAATGTCAAAATGAGGACCTAAAGGTCATAAATGAAGAAGAGTATATGCCAAAGTAGAAAGGTGATAAGTTGTTATGCAAATGAAATAGATATGAAGGGCTTTAATGCAAAAAAAAAAAATGAAAAAAAATCAAAAAGGGGAAGGCCAAACAAGGCCTTATACAAGATGAGAATAAGACCAAATTTGGTCTAGTAAAATGAGATCATTTCTCATTTGGGAAAAAGGGGAGCTAGGGCTTACGGGTTCACGTTTTGGAGAGAAGAAAATCAAATTTTGGTGATTGCTCTTCAATGGCTTTGGAGATCTACTTGTGCTTGCAAAGAAGAAGAGAAGAAAAGGTGAAAGGAAAGTTCAAGAAGTCCAAGTTATGGCTACGGTTGAGAGAGGAGGAGAAGCCATCTTTGGACTCTACTTGTTCTCAAGAGGAAATGGAAGAAGGAAAGCTAGAGGAGTGTTCAAAAGACAAGGTATGGATATTTGTCTAAGTTTGGGTATGATTCACCCATTTGCTTGTTAGGAACCCTCCTAACTCCCTTTGATTGTGTTTGGATTGATAAACCAAGGGGATATATATGTTTGGTTAGAGTTCGCTGTACCTTTTCTTGATTAGAATTGGTTTTGAGGAATTTTTGTATAAAGGAAATGTTAGGGTTTTAGGGGAGATGCTATTAAAAAATTTTCAAAACCCATGTTTTTGTTTTAGCCATAACTTAGCCATTGCTCATCTAAATTAAGTGAATAAAATTTTTGAGTAGACTAGACTTCTAGAAGAAAATATTTCCTTGAAATAAGTGTATTCAAATTGGGAGTTCCACTGAACCCGTAAAATTCAAAGTGAAGCTCATGTGGCAAATTTGGTTCCCGCTTTGGTACAGCTTTGGATATTAGGCCAGAGGGTTTCAGTTTCACTCATCCAAATTGAGTGATTCAAATTTCTGCGTAAATTAGACTTATAGGAGAATAAATTTCCTTGAAATAAATATATTCAAATTTGGATCCCATTGGACCAAGAAATTCGTCAAAGTAAAGTTATGTTTTTGGGCAAATTCTGGTTCCATTTTGAAAATATAGTAGTCCCGGTTGTTTAGGACATATCTTGAGTTTTGGTGCTCCGAATTGGATGATTCCAATTTCTGAATAAAATTGATTTATAAAGAAACAATGAACTTGAAGGAAGTTGGGTAAAATATGGCTCATCTATTCCTAGAAAATTTTACAAGTGAAGGTGTATTGGGTAGAAATCAACCCTAACCAAAAACACTAGCGTGCATGACTAATTTTTCTTTGTTTGTTCTCTGATTAGGACGTATTTATGATGGATTAGGGGTTGATGATGATAAAACCTTACCTAAGATCGGGATTCCGAGGATAGGAGACCATAATCGACAACATTTTTGGTTTGTTCTTCATACTTCTTTTCTTGTTTCAAGTTTTGTGTTTGTTTGTCAAACAACCGAATGTTCGCTATGAAATCAACATTTTCGGGTTTGAACCGCAAATTTGAAATGTTTAACAAACATCTGCATATGTGCTTATATTTGAATCATAAATGAATTTGTTTGAGTGTTGGTTAATTGATTTATAAATGAACTGTGTAGTGGCAAACATGACAGAATTCACGTATGTACAAGCCAATCCATCGAGAATGTTAATTGTATCGTGGAAATGTGAAAATGGTATTGTAAATGACTAATTATTAATGCTCTAAAATAACAAGTAACTGCCATGTTTGAGTTAGGGATAGATTGGTATACCGGGCCAAGGGCCGGGTTATAAGTAATACTACGAACGAAATAATTTATAGTGGCATATCGATCCGTAGCCCAAATGACAAGACGATAGTGTACACAAAAGCAAATGTAAATAACCACCATACCCAACGACGCATCAAGTTATTAAATGTTTTATACCACTTTCATCATGAGTCTTAAACTCATCTATTTTTAATCCATTTTCTGGCATGTTTTTAACAATTTCATATCTATTTTTATGCCAAATTATGGAATAATTACCAACTTTGTGTTTTGTAGGTGTTAATTGAAAAATGAGATAATACCAACAGAAAAGAAGTAAAAAAGTGGAAATTCCAGCATTCTCTGTCATGACATAGTTTTTGTCTATCACGATAAAATTTCCAGCATATCAGAGAACTATGTCATAACAAAGCCTAGGCATAACTCAAAGCCTAGGAAAAACTCAAGTAGAACGCAAAATTTCCAGCCATCAGCTATATGTCGCAACAAAGCCCAGGTAGAACTCAAGGCTGAAAGATCATTTCTGTCGCGACAAAGAGTTCTATGTCGAGACATTGCTAAAGAAGAGTGGAAAGAAGACTGTCATGACAATGATCAAGGCAAATGGAAAAGGAACTTTGTCGCGACAATCCTTCCTCTGTCGCAACATAAAAGGATGAAGATTAACAGATGAACTCGCCGCGACAAGACGTACCAAGGCAAAATTAAATGGCAAGAATATAATACAAGTCGGCTGAGACAAGTGTTTTTATGTTGCGACAAAGTTTTCAGTATGGAGCTAGCTCAAGGAAGAAATTATGTCATAACAAAGATAATCCTGCCGCGACATTACATTCAAAATTCACAACAAAGAGTAACAAAATCTCCGTCGCGAAAAAAAAAACATAAGAGAAGTGAATTCTCTTTCACGACAAGAAAGAAAAGAACAACATAAGAGGAATGGCGACAAAGAAATTCATGTTGCGACATAATACAAAATTGAAGGCAGAATCTTTGTCATGACAAAGAAGTTTTCTGTCGCAACAATAAAAGCTAGAGAGTGAAAGAATTTTGTCGCGACATAAGAAAATTTGGCCGCGATAGAAATTGGAAGAGAATTGAGATGAGCCAAGTCAATTCTGTCGCAACAAAGATCTCTATGTCGTAACAAAGATCTCTATGTCGCAACAAACAACTCAGCTAGCAACAAGGACAAGAAAAGAAAACCTATCGCGACAAAAGAAATTTCTATCGCGACAGAAATTGTGAAGAAACCAAAGAAATCCTGTCACTTACATGGGGTAGACAAGCGAAAAGAAAAATAAGCCGCGATGCACAGCCTCCGTAGGCATAGTATAAAAAGAGCTCGGTTATATCAAATTCTATGTCGTGACATAAGACAACTCTGTTGCAAAAAGAACAAGACTGCTGAATAAAAACTTTGTTGCGACATTATCAAAGTCTATCGTGACAAAATCCAAGAACGAGCGAAATCAGTTACATTTAAAAATAACAAGCGCGGGATACAAGCCATCGATAAAGACTTAAAAAACTCTGGCCGCGACAAACTTCGATGTCGCTAATGAGTTTCACCACCATCAACTGATATCCACACCAATGAGCCGAACCTCAAATACAAGCCCATAAATGAGGCGATATTCGCAAGATCGTCTAGCTTCCAAATCCAGGATTTCAAACAAAGACCCTTTCGTATTTTTCTTTCTCACTTTACCAGCATATTTTATTTCCAGCAGTTTTTCCTTTAGTTAGTTCTTTTTTATTTTTTCCACGGAGTTGAGTAATGAATCAGAGTGCACTTCCGAGTTGAATTTCTTTGTTAAATTTTCTTTATTATCGTTTTGAATAAAATGGAAGCTTACAAAATTTCTCTGATTTCATTTATTTTAGCCGCTTTTACACTTTCAATGAATTTTCCTGATTACTTAGTCACTGATATGAGTAAACCAATTTTGAAGAGTTGAGCTCCCTCTGGAAATGGATCGATGATGATCGTCATTTTTTTTCTGCACAAAATGGAAGAACGCCTTAGTTAGAATTCTTGAATTTATTTGATTGGTATTATTTCGAACTTACTGCTCCCAAGACTAGTACCGTGTACCTGCAAAGCATTGTATCTTGCCCGATTTCCAAGAGGCCCCCTTTACGTGATACAGAGATGGAGAATCCTGAGAGTATAAAGTAGTTCTTTGTGGGTATGGTAGACTAATACTATGAAACTAATGAACTTTGATGGGTTACTCCGATAGATCACCACTTACTCATGGTGTGAGGATAGTTGAATGAAGTATCAGTTTAATCACTTGAAGGTTCCTCCTCTGATGAACTGATTCTGATCCCGTGTTAGCAAAGATCTAATCAAGAAGATGGAAATTTTCATCATAAATGAAGGATGAGGTGTCAATCAGATTGGAGAAAACTTGCAATATCCTGTCTATGGGGGCAAGAATTCTCTAGTCCTAAGATCTGTGTTTTAAGTAATAAAAAGGAAAAATACTTAAATCTTAGAAATAGGGTTATATCTTACAAGTAGCTAATTAAATTCATGAATCATAAATAAACATGAATCTCTAATTAGTGAAAGGTATGGTTAAGGGAGAAATCCAAACTATACCACAATGCATCTTTGACAAATTCAGTTTTCCAACTTATGGCTTAGCTAAGATTCAAAATGATGCAGAAATTGACAATTATTCATTGATCTATGTTCCAGTTCTGTCTCACTCAGTGAACTCTCAACTCTATTCTTATTAATATTTTATGTACACTAATGAATTTACTTTAGTATTATTTTATTCATTTTCCAATCATCTTAATATTGGAGTTCAAATGGTAAGGATCTTGAGTAGTTAGGGTAGTTGATTTTGTGGTTCATCCTCAATCCCCATGGAAACGATATCTGGACTTAATGAAAATCCACTTTTATTACTTGTACGATCTGTGCACTTGTAGTGATTGAGACGAATCAAAATCTTTAATGAATCAGCTTTACAAAAAAACAACAAACATATATTTTCATCACATTTCGCCAACAAGTTTTAACAATGTTGTCGGGACTAGATAATAGTCCTTGGTAGCAATTCCATAAATTTGTTTATATATAATCTTGTTTGTTCACTAGGCTATTCATATCACATTTCAGTCAAACAAGTTTTTGGCGCCGTTGCTGGGGACTTATTTAGTCCTTTTATAGTGTAGGTCATAACTTACTTGTATAGTTCGTCTATACAAAACTGTCAACAAGTTTCAAGGCCGCCGCTAGTGGAGTGATGATTGATGAATTTAAATATCGGAGACTGAACCAAAAAGGGAATTACTAATATGGATATTTTTTCTTCTTTGTTTACAATAAATTTCCATAAAATCTCAAAAAAGTTTTAAAGATGTTAGTCAGCTTTAAGCTTACCAAAATCTTTCAATGAGCTTAAAATGGAGATAACCTGCTTTCCCATAGATTTCATTTGATCTCGCGGTGTTTCTATTTCAGAAAACAAGAATTCACAAAATCGTAAGCGCATATGCTACCTCCGGACCGAAATTGAGAGAACAGTGAGAAATGAGGAAGATCACAAGTGCAGAATCCAAAAGTATGGCAAATCAAAGAGAAAGACTGCAAGATATTCCAGAGAGACCTCAGAGGCCTAATACTATGGAGGACTTTTAGAAGCCTATTATTCAAGAGGAGTACTTTGCTGTGAGACAACCTACAATAGAAGCCAACAATTTTGAACTGAAGCCAGCTTTGATTACTATGGTTCAGCAACACCAGTTTATTAGTCATCCTTTTAAAGATCCCAATGAGCATATGGGAAGATTCATGAGGATGACCAATACAGTCAAATTAAATGGGATGAGACCAGAAGTGATAAAGTTACAACTCTTCCCCTTTTCACTAAGAGATGTGGCAGCAACTTGGTTTGAGTCATTGCCAATTGGATCAATGAACACTTGGGAAAAGTTGGTGGAGGCTTATATGGGCAGATTTTTCCCTCCAGCCTTGACGTCTGAAAGAAGAGGAGAGATTATAGTCTTCAAACAGGGGGAGGATGAAAGTCTCTACAACATATGGGAAAGATTTAAGAGACTACTCAAAAGATGTCCTATGAATGGGATAGACTTGACCACTTAGATGGATATTTTTTATCATGCTATGAATTATGCCTCCAAGGGTATAATTGATGCATCCTGTTGTGAGGCTTTTAAGAGAAGAAGTTGCGTATGGAGGCAAGAATAAGCGAAGACCTTGCCAATGCAATCAAGCAAGGCTCCATCTCGAAGCCTCATGAGCAGCAAGAGAGATCGAGGGGAAATGGTTTAATTGAGCTTAATTGTATGACTGCCATAGAAGCAAAGTTGGATGCAGTGATGAACAAACTTGGAAGCAATGAGAAAAGAATGCATACTGCACTTGAAGTGGGAACAATAGATGAAAGAGAGAGAAGAAAGAGTGCTGAAGAGGGATCAAACCATGAGGGTCCCTACCAAGTTGAGGAGGCATAATACCTCAATGGCAATAGAAGCTACACTTTCAAGCCCAACCTCAACCTGCCCATTCACTATACACCAGCACTCAAGAACCATGAGAATTTCTCATATGGTGGAGAAGCACAACAAGGTCAAAGACCTGGATAGAATATGCAACAATATCATGCCTCACATGGGTTCCAACAACAACAACAGCAGCAAGCAGGACAAAGAGCATATAATCAGGGACAAAGGAGATCTAATTCCTTTGAAGACCAGATTCTTGCTTTCATAGGGGAAACAAAAGGCTGCTAAACATACATGAACAGAAGTTTGCTGAGCTAGCAACATTCCAAGCAAACACAACTGTGTTTTAGGCCAACACCAACGCCTCTTTGAAGAATCTGGAGACTCAGGTAGGGCAGGTAGCCCTAGCCATGCAGAATCAGTCCAAGGACTCATTTCCAATTGACATAAGGAAGAATCCAAATGATTGTATGGCAGTAATTCTAAGAAGTAGTAGAGAACTGGAAGAGAAAAGAGTTGAAAAGAAGGACACTAAGGAAAAGAAATATGCAGAAATCGAGAAGAAATTAAGGAAGACGCTCGTAAAACTCCGCCAAGAAGATAGAATAGCAAAAATGTAGTAAGAGCAGTAAGAGGAACAAGGAAATCCAGGGAAAAAGGAAGAGGTTAAATCTTACAATCCTCAAGTTCCATTCCCTCAGAGGCTGCAGAAGGCAAAGCTTGATGAGCAATTCTCTAAATTCTTGAACTTGTTTAAGAAGATAGAGATCAATATCCCTTTCTCAAAGGCATTGACTCAAATGCCTCATTATGCAAAAAAACTGTCGAAGACGTTCGCTAAACATCATCCGGTCGCGCCGATGGCGGCGTATTCAATGTCGTATCCGTAAAGCGAAGAAGCATTCGGCAGTCGACTCGAATGCGAATCAAGAGCGATCCAACGCTTTCGAACCTCGTCAAAGCCACGGAAGAACGGACTCGCCATCCAAGAAAGTCGATCATCCGAGCGCAACACGACGTGAAAGGCGATTCAAAGTCGGAAGAGTCATCCGTCGCGACTCGTCAAGAGTCAATCCAGTCCCGAGGTAATAGTTCATGCAGTCGATCGCGCGGTCCGATCGCGACCCGTCGTCGAGAAGAGACTGTCGCAACAGTCATCATCAGCGAAGACCTCGAATACGGGCACAAGAGGCACGCGATCCAGCGAATATCGGCAATTAACCCGTCGAAGACGACGCAAGATCCCGGCACCATCGGTTTTCGATAACAACAACCAGCGGCGGAACGAGTCACGGAGATCAGTAGAGCAAACGGCGTCCGATCGTCCATCCATCGATCGCAATATCTTCAACCTCATTGCAGCGAACGTTACGATTCCGCGATCCACTCGCGAATCCGCCGGATCCAATTTCAATCGAAATAGCGAATGTCCGTAACGCGACGCAACGGTCGTACGCGCGTCCGCTGTTGCAACGTTCAATCGCAGTCGCAACCAACAGATTCAACCACTGACCCAACATTTAACTCGTAATCGGGCGCGAAAGCTCATTCGTCGTCAACCGGATCCGACCCTCCCAGTCAACAAACAACCATTTAGCGAACGTCGTTAAGGTGTCCGCACATCGCGTATCCTCTCCAGAACGTGACAAAGATGTCCGCAGAAGGAGAATGCCAAACCCAGAGCAGTAGTCACCAAGAAGAAGACCGAACGGCGCAACAGCAGCGCGTCAGTAAAGCGTTAGCGCAGGTACCTTCGCTGAACATTCGAGAAACGGGGCGTTACCCAGCGAGAGCTCATCCACGTAAGAGTTCCTCCCAGGCGTACGAGCTAGATCATCTGCGATCCAAACAGAACAAGTCGCAATTGATGCTCCCGCGCGGCATCCGGCGACGACAGCAAACATTCAAACAGTCAACATCACCGGGCATTCATCTCATCGGTCGATCCAACGCACACGGTTACAACCGATCAATTTCGAGGAACGATTACTCCAGCAACTGACGAACGGAATGCCCGATCGACGAATCGCCTCGTCCACACTCGGCGCATCGATCACGGTCGTTGAATCTTTCAACGATACCTGAGCGTCATCTGAAACAGGGAACATGCTGAACAGAAACACATTATCCTTTGATAACATCAGATCCATCTTCCGAACAAATTAGCAACTGAGGAACATCACCCGATATCAAACATCAACACTAATCCAATCTAATATTATCTGTTTCAACTGAGTTACAAGAAACGTTATCTGTCCTGAGACACACAAGATTTCTGCTACTGGATTGAAAGTAGACCAAGCAAAAGTTGCTGCTATAAAAACTCTCATGCCACCTACAACAGTTAAGGGGATAAGAAGCTTCCTTGGACATGCTAGTTTGTACAGAAGATTCATAAAAGACTTCTCAAAATTCTCCATACCATTATGTAGACTGTTGGAAAAAGATGCAAATTTTGATTTTGATAAATCATGCATATCTGCATTTGATGAAATCAAATCCAGATTAGTGACAGCTCCCATCATGTTGACACCTAACTAGAATAATGATTATGAAATTATGTGTGATGTCAATGATTATGCAATGGGAGTTGTATCGAGACAAAGAACATGAAAAGATATTCAAGGCCATATACTATGTAAGCAAACCTTCAATAAGGCACAAGAGAACTACTCCACACAGAGAAGAAGATGCTAGCAATGGTGTTTGCTTGTGAAAAATTTAGGCCTTACATATTGGGGTCCCATGTTATAATACACTCTAATCATGTTGCAATTAAATATCTAATGGCAAAGAAGGAGGCCAAACCAAGACTGATCAGATGGGTACTACTACTATAGGAGTTTGATCTTGAGATCAAAGATAAGAAGGGTAGTGACAATGTGATAACATATCACTTGTCTAGATTGGAAATGACTACTGGAAAAGAAAAAAGGATTGAAATATCAAAAAAAAATTCTTATGAGCAGCTGTTTTTGTTGTCAGTTCAAACACCCTGGTATGTTGATATTGTCAATTACTTAGCTTGTGGAGTTGTGCTACCTGAATTCGGCTACCAACAAAGAATAAAATTGAGAACTAATTGTATATTTTATATTTGGGATGACCCACTACTTTATAGAAGAGGAGCATATATGATTATAAGGTGATGTGTTCCAGAAACAGAACAAGGTGGTATTATGGAGAAATGTCATGCATCACCAAGCATGGAGATTACCTTTGCGGAGACAAACAGCCTTAAAAATTCCTCCAATCGGGTTTTTATTAACCTACTTTATTCAAAGACTGTTTTGAATGGGTAAAACATTGTGATGCTTGTCAGAGAATGGATAACATCAGCAAAAGAAATGAAATGCTCAGATGAATTCCTCAGGGTGCGCATTTTTATGTAATGGGATAGATTCTGCTGGGACTTTTTCCCATTATCATTTGGTAATATATACATTCTCCTAGCAGTGGATTATGTATCCAAATGGGTGGAAGCAATAGCTTGTCCCATAAATGATGCCATCACAATGGTTGGGTTTATACAAAGAAATATTTTGAGCATATTTGGAGCACCCAGAACAATCATCAATGATAAGGGAGCCATTTTGCAAATAAAGTTTTTGCAAAACTCATGAGCAGATATGGAATCAAACATGTGATGGGATTGGCTTATCATCCTCAATCAAATGGGCAAGCTGAGATTTTAATAGGGAGATACAAAGAAAATTCTTTGAGAAAAACCGTGGAAACAAGCGTAAAGGATGTGTCTATGCCAGATGATGCATCAGGGGCTTATAGAACTGCTTACAAAACTCCCATTGGAATGTCCCCATACAAAATTGTATTTGGAAGACCTTGTCATCTCCCTTTAAAATTGGAATACAAAGCTATGTGGGCCATTAAGAAATTGAATTGTGACTTTCAAGCTGCCAAGGAAAATAGACTACTTCAAATGAATGAACTGGAAGAATTGAGAAATGAACCTTATGACAATGCCAGAATCTACAAAAAAAAGACAAAGAGGTGGCATGATCAAAAGATTCTGAGGAGGGAATTCAAGGCAGGAGAACAAGTCCTCTTATACTACTCTAGGCTCAAGCTATTTCCAGGGAAATTGAAATCAAGATGGAGTGGTCCTTACACGGTGTTGACAAGTACACCCTTTGAGCAAAGAACATCGAAGGTCGACCGGAAGTGAATTTAAAGTAAATGGTTAGAGACTAAAGCATTATCTTGGAGAAAGCATAAATGAAGTTTAGACCCAGAGTTTGAAAAGGGATAAGAGTTTTGTTGAAATGAAGACATTTTGCAGCAAATGTCTATCTAAAGACATTAAACTGGGCAGCTTCTTGGGAGGCAACCCAAGCAAAATTTTAATTTTGATAGTTTGATTAATGTAGTTAACTTTTATAAGTTTGAAGTTTTAGTTTCAATTTGTTAGAAATTTTATTGTGTAGATTAATAGTTTGTTGATTTTTCAGGGACAGGAAAGCTGAATTGGAATTGGATGTTATTAGGAAGAACATTTTCTCAAATTGAAATATGCAGAAAAATGCTACAAGGGGAAGTATTTCCATTTCCCTCACTTTATCCTTAATAATAATGCATAGTTGAAGTTGGGAGGAATGTGGAAATTTTATTATGAAAATTGCTTAATGAATGATATTGAGTGAAGAATGAGAATTGTTAATTATACTTCTGAATTGAAATGCCTGATGGATTAAATGAGTTTTCAAGTATGCCTGATGGGTATGAGGAATACACCTTGCTTTGAATGTGTCTTGAGGAAAATCGGGAATGATGCAATGTCGAAAATTTAGTTCAATGTCGCTATTACGTCGCTCCCTTTTGTCGCAACATTATTGTCAAATTCTGTGGCAACATTGTTTATTTCTATCATGACACAATTTAAATCAAACCTCATTTTAGTTGCAGGTAGGTTTGTCGCAACACAATTTATCTATGTCGCGACAGAGTTGCAAATGACCTATGTTTCTAGAAGAGAAAAACATTGTCGCGACAATATTTTTTAATGACACAACAAAGGTTTACTTGTGTCGCGACAATATTTTTTAATGACGCAACATAGGTTTACTTGTGTCGCGACATACTTTCTCTGTGTCGCGACATAATCAACTTTAGAAGGGAAGTTTCTATAGCAACAAATTTTTTCGTTGTCACGACATAGATTCAAAAGAGCATCAAAAATAATGTCGCAATATTTCTCACAATGCCGTGACATTTGACTGACCTAGTTTCCAATTAATTGAAAAACTTTGTCACGACAATTGTTTCTGTATTTCGCGACATAGTGTTAAAAATGGAACAATCCCTAAGGCAATTGTTGTCGGCATTTAATGAAGGCACAACAAAATAGTTAGCTTATAAATAGAGAATTTTTGAAAATTGAAAAGCCACCTCTCTCATAAACCATCAACCATCTTAGCTTCCTTCATCAAATCTCTCTCATCTTACCTTGTAAAACCCTAGAGTTCCAAAACCCTATCCTAACAATGTCTGAGCCGTCACACCTCATTCGAACCTAAACGAAATGATGGAAGGATACATAGAAGTAGAGGAAGAGAGTGTTCAAGAAACTCAGTCAGGCGAAGTGCAAGAGGAAGAAAGAGCTGAAGCTAAAGGAGAGCCTGAGACGCTAGTGGGACAATCAAGAAAAATGAAGAGGGTAACTGAAGAAGCGAAAGCAGAACAGAGGAATGAAAAAGTAAGAAGATTGATCTCAAACAAAGCAGCTACTTTAATGGAGAAAAGTCTGAAGGACAGAGGTTTCATAGTTGAAAGAGGATTCAAAAAACTTATCTCCCCTTTCTCTAAAATGCTTGAGAAGAGAGGATGGCGATCACTGGGCAAGCACAAGGCACCTGGCTATGCTGCATTGGTTAAAGAATTTTTTGCGAACATGGTGGAAGAGGAAGGAAAGAAGGTATGTGTCAGGGGAAGATGGATAGACTTCAACAAGGACAAGATAAATGGATTGTTCAATCTGAAGGTGCAAAAAGATGGCTCAAAGTTCAAGAGACTACAAAAGGAGCCAGAGTACCAGAAGATAATGGACCTGCTGACAACCAAAAAGGGAAAATGGAAGGCAACAAAGAAAACCCCTTATGAATCCATTGCCCATAGGAGATTTAACTGAAGAGGATAAGGTATGGTTCTATTTTATCAGATCGGTTCTTTTTCCATCAAAGCACCTCAGCACAATAAGAAGGAACGAAACAATCCTCCTTTATGCATTGCTGAAGGGGTACAAAATCAATGTGGGGAAGATCATTGAGAATTCTATCTTGAGCTACTCCAGAAGAAAATGCAGGGGCTTGATCCCACACCCAGCTAAAATCACCAGCCTTTGTCTTCTTGGGGAGTAGAGGAAGAATGGGGAAAAGAAGAAACATACCCCAGGGCATCTCCTCTAACCTTGACTGGAGTGACGAAAGGTCCTAAGAACAGAGGAAAGAAGAAAGAATTAGAGGTAGAAGAAGAAAGGGGGGATGAAAGATTCAATGAGCCAGCATAGTGGGAAAATCCACCCCAAAGGCAGCAAGAATTTCAAGAAAGCCAAAGCCCCATCTGCAATGCACCCCCAGACCTGAGAGAAATCCATCAAGAACAAGCTGAAGGTTCAAGGCACAAATGTAATAACACTAAATTGATGGAAATGCTAATATCTATGAAACAAGAGATGAAAGAAAGGGATAATCGGTTAAAAATCCAACTTCAGCTTAGGGATGAATATTTGGATGTAGAGCTTAAAAGAAGGGATCAGAATCTAGAGGATACATTGAAACAAAGAGATGAAGAATGGAGAGCTGAATTGGAAAAAAGGGACACATAATGGAGAACAGTTATAAGGGATAGAGAAGTGGCTTTCTGGACTGAAACAGGAAAACATGAGGCAGGGTTAATAAAGATGTTGGAGGATAGAGATAACGCCTTAAAGGTAGGTCTGGAATCAAGGGACAAGAATTGGTTGAATAGTCTGGAACATTGCAAGCAAAGTTTTCGCCTAATGACCTATGAGCAAGTCAACAACAGGACACTCCTAGAATCATTAGCTAAAAGGCAGTGAGAGTTGATAGAAAGCAATGCGAAGATTTTGGATTGGGCTATGAAGACAGTTTCAAACAAGAAGAAAGTGCCACTACCCCAAATCAGAATTTCAAATTGTGTGCCTTACACAATAGTCCCTCAAGGTGTAACAAACCCACCAATATCATTCTCCAACCCAAATCCAAAGGAAGAAAGACCTTCTGAACCTTGTAAAGAACCAACCCAAAATAAAACCCCTAGTGCAACAAGAAAAAAAAGAACTAACCCTAGTAGAGGAGGTTGAAGAATATTTAAGAATGGAAGTAGCCAAGGAAAAGGCTTCAAGGAGTAAAAAATAGCTCACCCTACTCTTCCATCTCTTCTCCCTTTCTGTACCCAATATCCAATCCTTGAAAAATTCAATAAAATAGAAAACACTTTGCAAAGCTTGGTGTTCATTCATTTCTTGATTGTTTTGTTTAAATTTTCTTTCCTTTATGTTTAATAATTTAAAATTGTTGACTTGTGGTAAATAGCTTAGCTGAATAAATGAGAAACCAAATTTCCTGGTTGAAATCATAAATAAGCCGTGAATTGTTTGCAAAGCTTAATTGTTGATGGAATGGAGTTTTGCTGTGTTACATTTCTCTCGAACCGACCATGTTGATCTAATCGATACCTAACTGTTAAATAACAAAAAAACACATCCACAAAACCAAACAAACATTTGACAGATGCATTAGGGTAGGATTAGATGAATTGAAAGGGAAAGTTGTAAAGATATTGATAAATGTGTTGAACTTCAAGAATAAGGAATGTTTTAAAATTGATGGAACATATAAGACCTATAATTATGTTTTTGTAAACAGTTTGGTTATAATAAATCCTGTTAAGCTTTGCACATGGTCAACAATAACTCTGAAACAAATTGTGCCAAGATCAGGAACATCTTGAGGGATCCATCACAATAATCTCTCCAATGTCCTAGAACTTGTTGGATTATTAGTTAAGGCGAAATCCTAGGCAATACCACTAACGGGAAATGATTTAGCCATCCTCGAGTTCAGCCTTCAAAGCTCCATTCCTATGATATGCATGCTAAGCATATACACCAGTTCCCTTATTTGAGCCTATAGTCAATCTCATCATCAACCAGAAAATGAGAAACCCAATTCCTTCCTTAAACATAATCCTACAGTAAAGAACCCTTATTGGCCTAGATTACAAGACAAAATACATCAATGACAAGTTTGGGGGAATATTATTTTAAGTTGTAGAGAAGAAAAGGGGGAGAGAAAGAAAAAATTCATTGAGATGAGGAGATATGAAGAATTAAGAAAGAAGCTGTGAAAAAGAAAACATCAAGGAGGAATGAGTTTGGTCTTGTAGCCTTTCTCCCTTGAACAATTAAGTTCTTAGGGGTGTTCAACACCTAGTACCCTAATGTCAACTGGTATGGGAGTTACTAACTCGAAGTTCGTTAAGGGAGGTAGAAAGCTTAAAAAGACAAAACATTGCACCATTCCAAAAAACACCTTAATAAAAAAATAAAAAATTAAAAAATTAAAAAAAAAGAAAAGAAAATAAAAGTAAAAAGCTTCTAAATTAAGGAAGATAAGTCATACTCTGATTGAAGTAAATGAAAAGAGATATGTCAAGTAGAGAGTATGTAGAAAGATGCACAAAACCTGATGGGGAGGTTAGCAACTTAAAATCAAGAGAAATCAAGGATGCATGATGAAGGCAAGAGAGTAAGTTGTCAGTGAAATCTGGGTCAGATTGAGCCTAAAGTGTCCAATTATCTACCCAATTGCCTAAGCCACACATTACAAGCCTAAAAGACCTATTTGATCTTAAAGGTGGTGTTATGCCTACATTAGTGGATATTAATATGATAAACAAGCATATGAGACTTTTAAAATGAAAGAGAAGTATGCCCACTGAGTATTATCCCAAAAGATTAACTAATCTGCCAAGGAAAAAGAGGGAAGACCAGCACACACTCACAAATCAAGATTAAATGATTAAATTGTTTACACCATATGAATTATTTGTTGGTTCAGTGAACTTAATTGAAAATCTTCCTGATTCTAGATTGGAAACATGCTTAGAAATAATTTTACAACTAACTTATGTTTCCTGCCCAATTGAGCTTTAAATAGAAAAATGTCTAAATAAAACCTAAATTGTTTGAGGACAAACAAAATTTTCTTTTCTTTGCTTGGGGATAAGCAAAACTTTAAGTTTGGGGGAATTTGATGAGTCTTAAACTTATCTATTTTTAATCCATTTTTTTGGCATGTTTTCAACAGTTTAAGATCTATTTTTATGCCAAATTATGGAATAATTACCAACTTTGTGTTTTGCAGATGTAAATTAAAAAATGAGATAATACCAGAAAAAAGCAAAAAAATGGAAATTGCAACAGTCTCTGTCGTGACATAGTTTTTGTCTATCGTGACAAAATTTCCAGCATATCAGAGAACTATGTCGCAACCAACGGCTATATGTCGCAACAAAGCCCAGGCAGTTATATGTCACAATAAAGCCCAGGCATAACTCAAGGTTGAAAGAGCATTTCTGTCACGACAAAAAGTTATATGTCACGACATTGCTAAAGAATAATGAAAAGAGAGCATCGCGACAATGATCGAGCGAAATAAAGCGAAGGAACTTTGTTGAAAATCACTTCCTCTATCGTAACATAAAAACACGAAGTTAACGGATGAACTGCATTAAGCGAAATGAAGAACAACTCTATCATGACGAGGAAAATGGCAAGATACAACACAAAGTCGAATTTAGAGACAAGTGTTTATATGTCATGAGCAAAGTTTTCGGCATGAAGCGGCTAAAGGAAAAATTTTGTAGCATGAACTCCCTATCGCGACATTACATTCAGAATTCAAAACAAAGAGTAACAAAATCTCTGTCGCGACAAAGATAATTTCTGTCGCGACAAACAAAACATAAGGGAAATGAATTCTCTGTCACTACAAGAAAGAAAATAGCAACATAAGAGGAATGGCGACAAAGAAATTCATGCTGTGACACAGTAAAGAATTGAAGGTAGAATCTTTGTTGTGACAAAGAAGTTTTCTGTCGCGACAATAAAAGCTAGAGAGTGATAGAATTCTATCGCAACATAAATTGGAAGAGAATTGAGATGAGCTAAGTCGAGTACACATTTGCAGAAGCAAAGATCTATGTCCTGACAAGCGGCTCGATTAACTTAACAAGGACCGAGAAAAGAAAGAAAACACAATCGCGACAAAGAAAATTCTATCGCGACCAAAATTGTGAAGAAACCAAAGAAATCTTGTCGTGACATAGAAAACTCTGTCGCGATAGAGTAGACAAGCTGAAAAGAAAAATGTTTCTCGCGACAGTTTCTAGAGGCAATAGTGTAAAAAGTGCTGGTTGCGAACAAATTCTATGTCGCAACACAAGACAACTCTGTCGCGACAAGAAAAAAACTAATGCATAAAAACTCTGTCGCGACATTATCAAAGTCTATCGCTACAAAATCAAGAAAGGCTCATCATCGGGTGCGACATACAAAGCGACAAGCGTATGAACCGTTGACAAGACTTAAAACCGATTAGTGACAAAACTCGATAGCCATGATAGAAGCGACGGTTGGCTAGAATTTTTGGGATCCATGACTGATTATTAAAGTCTGACTCAACATTGGAAGTCATAAATATATACGCATCTAGGGCAGCGTACTTAGCGAATCGAGATTTCCTGGGTAGTTTGAAGACTCTTGTATTTTTTCTTTCTTTTATTTCCGTTTAGTAGATTTTGATTTAAGCGTAGTTTTTTAGTTGTAGTTTTCTTTTTATTTTAGAGTTGAGTAATGAGCGTAGTGCGACCGAATTGAGAATTTCTTGTTAAATTTTCTCTTTTATTACTGTTCTTGAATAAAATGGAGTTTGGAAATTTTTTGGATTTCATTTATTTCAGTTCATTTACACTTTCAGTGAATTTTCCTGATTACTTAGTCACTAATATGAGTAAACCAATTTTGAAGAGTTGAGCTCCCTCTGGGAATGGATTGATGATGATCGTCATTTTTTTTGCACAAAATGGAAGAACGCCTTAGTTAGAATTCTTGAATTTATTTGATTAGTATTATTTAAAGATTTGCTTATTCGGTACTAGTGCAGGTGTACCCAAGCAAAGTATTGTATCTTGCTCTGATTTCCAGGAGGCCCTTTACGTGACACATAGATGGAGAATCCTGAGAGTATAAAGTAGTTCTTTGTGGGTATGGTAGACTAATACTATGGAACTAATGAACTTTGATGGGTTACTCCGATAGATCACCACTTACTCATGGTGTGAGGATAGTTAAATGAAGTATCAGTTTAATCACTCGAAGGTTCCTCCTATCTCCCCGATATGAACTAGTGATCCGTGTTAGCAAAAGATCTAATCAAGGAGATGGAAATTTTCATCATAAATGAAGGATGAGGTGTCCAATCAAATTGGAGAAGCTTGCAATATTCTATCTATGAGGGCAAGAATTCTCCAGTCTAAGATCTGGGTATGAAGTAATGAAAAGGAAAAATACTTAAATCTTAGAAATAGGGTTATATCTTACAAGTAGCTGATTAAATTCATGAATCATAAATGAACATGAATCTCTAATTAGTGAAATGTATGGTTAAGGGAGAAATCCAAACTATACCACAATGCATCTTTGACAAATTCAGCTTTCCAACTTATGAAGCAGCTAAGATTCAAAATGATCTTTGAGGGTGATAATTATTCATTGATCTATGTTCCATTTCTGTCTCACTCAGTGAACTCTCAACTCCATTCTTATTAATATTTTATGTACACTAATGAATTTACTTTAGTATTATTTTATTTGTTTTCTAATTATCTTAATATTGGAGTTCAAATAGTAAGGATCTTGAGTAGTTGGGGTAGTTGATTTTGTGGTTTCATCCTCGATCTGATGGGAACGATATCGGACTTAATGAAAATCACTTTTAATGCTTATGCGATCATTGCACTTGTAGTGATTAAGACCAATCAAAATCTTTAATGAATCCAGTTTACAAAAAAAAAAGGACAAACATATATTTTCACCACATTTCAGTCAACAAGTTTTTGGCGTCGTTGTTGGGGACTAGATAATAGTCCTTGGTAGCGGTTCCATAAATTTGTTTATATATAATCTTGTTTGTTCACTGGGCTATTCATATCACATTTCAGTCAAACAAGTTTTGGCGCGGATTCTTGAGGACTTATTTGGTCCATGATAGCGAGTCATAACTTTGTTTGCACCAGTTTGAATACATGCAAAAATGGTCCTTTGCTGACCCGGAGGACCGTGCGGTGATTCCGTCCTCCTACGCAGAAGTTTCATTTAGATTCGTTTAAGGGAAAAATGAGTAATAATTGTGTGGATTGTGTGAATTGAGTTGTGACAAGAATAATAACACATGGAAGCATGAAAGATGAGAATTATTATATTTCTATATTTGAGACAAAATGAAAGTATGTTAAACTACTATAAAATGGTATATTTATAAATATTGCATGGATCACATGAGTAAATGTTGAAAGGTTGTTTGGAAAATATGTTGAATGTTTTTGAGATGATTAAGAGGTGCATATAACAAAAGTTAATTGGTGTGCATATATATGTGGTGTAATTTTTTGAAATGAGAATATAAATGCAAGGAACCATAGCATGTAAGAAATACTTATGCGTTAACTCCCACTTGTTGATGAGTGTAAAACTCATCATGTTTTAAGTTCATTTGCAGCTATTTGAGCATTTTAGATCCATATTCATGTAAAACTCATAAAATTTCCTCTAAATTTGGTTTACCAATATTTTTAATGGAAAGCAAGTGATTTAGTAAGAAAAGATGCAAAATGTTTCCAAAAAGAGAGTTAATCGGATGTCTCACAGTGCATCATTGAGAAGATCAATTTTTCTATATCATCTAGAGCATCAAATGGTTCAACTCTACTCATGGTTACATTCTACATTCAAAGATATTTCCAACGACACCTTACAAAAGAGCCCCAAATGGGGTTAAAAGCAGAGAGAATTTATGGCCCAGAGCAAGTTGGATAAAAAAAAAAAAGCACGTGTCGTGACGAAGGAAAAAGCTGTATCGCGACATAAGCATTCTCGGAAAAACTTAAGGCCGAAAATGGATATTTGGCTTTTTTTCGACCCATTTCACCTAAGGACTGCCGTACTTGTTTTTGAGGGTTTTTTTGGCTTGGGAAGGTGAGATAACACCTCCTATTTGGAGTTTCTCTCTCTAGCGCAATTTTCTTGGGTTTTTGCTACATATTTTGATTTTAATAGATCTTGGAGTAGTTTAGGCTGATTTTTACTTCTATTGAACATATTTCGGTGTTGTACACGAGGGTGAATTTCATTACTATTCGAGATAAAGATTGAAGCTAAAATGCGGATTTTTCTCTTGATTTCTTTAACCGTTTCTTTTCTTTGTTTATTCAGAGTGATGATTGGAATCGATGTGGAACATTAAACACCCTCTAGGGGTGAGGGATTAATTGTTGAACATTCCAGATTTTGCAAATTCCCCATCGATTATTTTTGTGGGTTTCAAAAGGCTGAATTTATGTAAAAGTGGTATTGTTCATATAATTAGTTGTTCGAATATTAGTAGCTTATACCCAAGAATTTGTATCTTTGCTCACGGTTTTCAGAGCCCTACGAGTGACACGAAATGGAGATTCACGAGTAAAAGTAGTAACTTGGGGGTATGTTAAACTAATATTATGGAACTAATGAACTCTAAAAGATTACTTTGATAGATCACTAATTTACTCATGGTGTGAGGATTAATTAGATGATGTATTAGTTTAATGTTTAGAGGTCTCACCTCAAATTAATAGAATGATCTTGATCCCGTGTTAGTAATGATCTAATCAAGGTGATATAAAATTTTATTAGATTTAAAGGACGATATACCAATTAGATTGGAGAAGGCTTTGCATAATCTTGTCTGTAGAATGAATTCCTCGATCTAAGAAATGGTTATGAAGTATTGGTAAAAGAAAAACAATCGGAATCTTAAAAGAGAATTCGAGATTTTACAAGTAACTAATTGGAGCTTATGTCTCACGAAAAGGAACATGGATCTCTAATTAGTGAAATGTATGGTGTATGGAGAAATCAAGCTATACTACATTGCTCTTGGACAATCGGCCGGTCGACTCACAAACGTTGTGCTTTCGAGGAATCTGTTGTTTTGTAAATAATTATCCCATCCACTAGTACCTCTCTTCATACCTTTTAAATTAAGTAGGTTTTTTATTTGGTAGATTTTAGGATTAGTTTTTAAATCCAATTTTTTTATTTCAATTAAATTGATTTTATTCCACATCCTGTTGGTCGCCTAAATAGTGAAGAGCCCTTGTAATCGGGGTGATCAGATTCAGTGCGAGAAAACCTTGATCCTCGTGTGCGATATGGGACTTTTTAGGGGGTCCACTTTATTACTTGTATGACACATTGCACTTGCGGAAGGGGTTGAGTGTTGATAATACCTTTCATTTCAGTTTTGAGTACACCGCACTTTGTTTCTAATGAGTTTTTTGAGTATTTACCACATTCACTCCCTTGGCGTATTTTCATATATACATCATTTGGTCTCGACAAAAAAAGAAAAAGAAGTTTTAGCATTGTTTAGGGACTTTGGTTTAGTCTTTGAAGTGGCAGGTGTGCGAAGTGGTCAGCGAGTTTCTACTGGCGTCGTTGCTGGGGATTGGCGCGGTTCACTTTCTCTCATTGGAAGTTGACATTTTGAAGACGGGTGATTGCTAAATTTAGTCGATTTTATTTTTAGTTTTAGTTTTGGTTGTGATTTGTTTCTTAGTTAATTTCTTTATTTACAGTATTTTGTACTTTATTTTCTTTTTTTCTTTACTTATTTGTTGGTACTTATGGAACATTCAATAGAGAAAGATAGATTTGCCTCCATAGAGGCAAGCTTGAACTACTTCTTCATCGATTGGACGAAAGAATTCTGACTCACTCATGGAACAAGAAGTATTGCCTTATCAATGGAGTTAATTAGCATTTCAGAGGAGAAGAAGAGTTTGTCTCTGTTAAGGAACAGATTTTTTATCTACATGGAAGGGGCAAAGAGATGATTAATCTTCAAGAGCAGAAATTTCTAGATTTAGATGTCTTCCAGAGTCAACACTAGTGCTAGATTGAAAACGTAGAAAGCTCGAATAGAACACTTGGTCCAAGCATTCCAAGGAGAAAATTTCTCCTGGGACCTCTCTAATAACACTTTGTAAATCGATGAATGCATGGATACTCCCTTAAGCGAGTGCGAAATTTCCTATCCACGAGAATTTATTGGAAGAAGGTGAAAATGAGCTGAAATCGAGAAAAGGCACTCCTAAACAACTTAGAGAATGGAAAGTCATTAGTGGATAAATTGAAATTTGAAGAAGAAAGTCAAGTGATGGCTATTGAAAACATCTTGGTGAAGATTGACAGATTTACCTTCCCCAAGGATTTTATGGCTTAAGGCATTGAAGGGGATCTAAAAAATTTGAAGATATTAAAAAGACCACTTCTTTCCTCAAGCCAAGCATGGATTAATGTCAACAAGGGGGAGCTCACCTTGCTTGTGGGTAAGGAGAAAGCTAAGTTCAATCTTCACCAACCATTACCTTTGACGGAGCAAGAAAGAACTACCAGTAGAAAATTCGTGAGTTTGTTTCCCATCAAAAGGGCACATGTTTGAACAAATTCCTTAAGCATAAATGTGTTTGCATCTCGCATCACATAGTGGACTTAAGAAATTGTGGCTAAACCATCAGCCACAATTAAAGGATTATGAGTTTCTTTCCCTCTTCAAAATCTAGAAGAAATCATCCGAGTCGAATGGTTATGAAAAGAAAGTGTTGCTCCAAGATGGATGATCGTCAAAATGAAAACACCAAGCATTTTTCCTCCAATGAGTCTAGCTGACTCTCTAAAACGAGCAAACTCGAGGCAACCCGCCTAAGTAACAAGGACTTAATCCACTCTTTCTCTTTCCTTTGTCTTATTTCAATTACTTTATTTGTCAGCGCTTTTTTTTACTACCGGGATGAAAAATTCCAAAGACTGCTTTAATCTTTGTTTGTTAATGTTTTGCAAATAAAGTAAGTCTCGAATCTCAACATATGTTGTTACAATCTAGTTTGGTAAGAGCAAAAGACTATATCAAGGGGCAGCATACTAATGTCAAGGTCTGAAAATCTTTCAACGCTTTATTCAAAGTGGCTAAGACTAGAAAGTGGGTGAGTTCGCAGCTCTTTCCTAACTTCTATTACCCTTTTTACTTTATTGTTTTGCTCATTTTTGTGACATTTAAGACAATGTTCATCTCAAAGTTCGGGGTGTTTATTTAGTTATTTTATCATGTCACACCTCACATGTTGCACATGATAACTTTGAGGATGAAATTTTCTCGGGTGGTTTTATGGATAATGACTTGCTCGATGCTTTCTAACTTACATCTTAATTTTGGTTTATTTTGTTAGTTGGGAGTTTTTTTGAGTTAATTGAGTTTTTGTTTGGAGTAGTTGTGATGTCAATGAAGATCATAATCGAACCCTTGAGATATGGACAATATTCAAGATAATAGGACTTAATGCTAATGAGTTATCTCTAATAAAGCATGAATACTGGGTTTCTCAAAACTACGCACTTGGTTACTAAGTACCCTTTGAAAAGCGCTTTTGCTTGGGTTAGAGATGTTTTGAGAATCCATCTAATTTTGATCTCCAGGTTCTGTAACTGTTCTATTATCACTGAGCTAAATCCTAGGCAACAAATTAATTTGAGAAATGATATAGGCCATCCTTGGAAAGATTGTGCCTATCAAGCTAACCCTATTAATATGCATATGCATATTCCTCTAATACCATAATGTTGAGCCTTAAAGAGCCAAAATTCTGTTTATAAGAACCAAGTTTGAAGCCAATAACCTTCTTATACATCACTATCCCTCAATAAAGAACCAAACTCACCCATAACATGAGGATTTGAACATAATTATAAAAATGTGGTGAGAGCAGCCAGTGTTATTTTTTGTAGGAAAATAAACCAGTGCTGGAATGAGTTAAGTTGAAAACATGAGGTTGGTAAAAGGAAGGAGAAAATGTGCAAAGAAACAGAAAAATATCGTTTGACTAGTGGAAGCAAAAATACAATAAAGTCAAGAGTGAGTGAGTATAGCCTCGTAGCCTTCCTTCCTCCCTGGTGAGCAGAACTTAGCGGGTGTCTCAACACCTAGTACCCAAGGCCAATCGTCCGGGAGATATTGATTTAAAGCTCGCATGGGTTGGTAGAAAGCTTGCGGTTTTGACATTGCACCACTCTAATAACCTTGTCTTAAAGAAAAGGCTTCTTGGTGTTTGGCCGAAAAGAATGCGTAATTTTTGCAAGTAAAGGTGATACGAGGAGTATGGAATGATGCACCTAAATGTATTTTCAAGCTGAGAAAATATTGTGTTGATGGTAAGTAACTGCATGGAGTAGAGCTGGCCAATGCGTAAAATATGTGTTCGTAAGTTTTAGCCTAAAATGACTACTCAACTACCCTTTACCCAAGCCTTACATTACAAGCTTATAAACACCTACTGGATTCGAGTTGTGTGTGCCTACATTAGTGAGAGTGATAAGAACAACAAGCCTATGGAACTCTAAATAAATTATCTTAGAGATCCGCATTTTTATCTCAATTTCATAAACTCATCTAGCTTGCAATTGTTTGGATAGGGGAAGACCACACACACACACTAGTGAGAACCATGATCTAAATTTGTCTATTATGAGATTAATTCACTATTAAATTGAATAAATTATCTTGATCATATTCCCTATATTCCTTGTAAGGGTAATTCTTGAGACACTTATCACATACCCCTTGGAAAGCTTGATTATTCAATTTTGGTTAAATGTATGAAATGAACTTTCTTTCCATTGCTCGAGGACAAGCAACTTCTTTCTTTTCTTTACTAAGGACAAGCAAAACTTTAAGTTTGGGTATTTTGAGTGTAAAACTCATCTATGTTTTGGAGTTCTCATTTCACAAGCTATTTCTAGCATTTTATATCCATATTCATGTAAAACTCATAACATTTCCTCTAAATTTGGTTTTACAGGATTTTTGATGGAAAGCAAGCGATTTAGTAAGAAAAAATGCAAAATGTTTCCAAAAAGAGAGTTAATCGGATGTCTCAGTGTGCGTCATTGAGAAGATCAATTTTTCTGTATCATCTGGAGCCTCAAATGGTTCCACTCTACTTATGGTTACATTCTACATTCAAAGATCTTTCCAACGACACCTTACATGCCCAAATTTGAGTTAAAACGAAGAAGTTATGGCCTCGACAAATTGGACAAAAAAAACTATGTCACGATAGAAAAACTATGTCGCGACAGAAAAAATTGTCGCGACATAAACGCTGGAAAAAACCAAAAAAGGCCGAAAATGGATATTTTGGCTTGTTTTCAAGCCCATTTCACCCAAGGACTATAAATACTCATTTTTGAGGTTTTTAGAAAAACAGGAAGGTGGGAGAACACCTCTCATGGGGTTTCTCTCTCTAAACTGCCCATTTTTCTTAGTTTTGCTACATATTTTGATTTTTAATAGATCTTAGAGTAGTTTTAGAGCAGATTTTTATTTCCATTGAAGAGATTTCGGTGCCGTATAACAGAGATTCAAATTTCATTACTGTTCAGACAAAGATCGAAGCTAAAATCTGGATATTTTCTCTCACTCCTTATCTCTTGAACATTCATATTTGTAGATTCTCAGTTATTTTGTGGGTTTCAAGACTGAATTTATATAATTGGTACTGTTCATGTAATTAGTTGTTCGAAATATTAGTAGCTTATACCCAAAAAAGAGTTGTATCTTTGCTCTGATTTTCAAGAGGCCCTCTAAGTGACATAGAGATATAAATTCCTAAGAGTAAAGAGCAGTAACTTGAGGGTATGTTAGACTAATATTATGGAACTAATGAACTCTAAAAAATTACTTTGATAGATCATTAATTTACTCATGGTGTGAGGATTACTTAGATGATGTATCAATTTAATGTTTAGAGGTCTCACCTCAAATTGATAGAATGATCTTGATCCCATGTTAGCAATGATCTAATTAAGGAGATAGAAAATTTTATTAGATTTAAAGGATGAGATACCAATTAGATTGGAGAAGGCTTGCATAATCCTGTCTATGGGGGTAAGAATTCTTCAGTCCTAAGAAATGGTTGTGAAGTATTGGAAAAGAAAATTAATCAAATCTTAAAAAGGGTCAAATTTTACAAGTAACTAATTAGACTCATGTCTCTGAAAGAAACATGGATCTCTAATTAGTGAAATGTATGGTGTATGGAGAAATCCAAGCCATACCACGTTCGGACAACCAAAGATTCAACTCACAAATGTCGTGCTTTCAAGGAAATGCAAACTCGCTTTTGTAAATAATTATCCCATCCCTAAAGGCCTTTCTTCATACCTTTAGAATTAAGTAGGTTTTTATTCGGTAGATTTTGCATTAGTTTGAATCGCTTATTTCAATTAAATTGATTTTATTCCACATCCTATTTGATCTCCTAAATAATGAAGAGCCCTTGTGGTCAGGGTGATCAAATTCCAATTAGAGAGAACTTCCAATCCTCATAGGTAAGATATCCGAACTTTTAGAGTCCACTTTATTACTTGTATGACCCGTGCACTTGCGGAAAGGGGTTGAGTGTTGGTAATACTTTTCATTTCGCTGAGTACACTTACTTTTGTTTCTAATCGCTTTTGAGTATTTATCACATTCACTCCTCGCCATATTTTCATATATACATCATTTGGTCTTAACAAGTTTTTTGGCATTATTGCTAGGACTTTTAGCTTGGGCTCCTTGGTAACCGTGGTTCGAAAATCGGGTCAACACACACGCGCAGTACCGAGCGATAGTGGTCGACCAAAGACAGCAGAGCCCAGAGTCATCGTCAAATCGTGCGGAGTATAAGTAAATGCTCCGTCTCATGCATACACTTAATTCCATGATATCATGTGACTACTTTGTATTGAAATCAAAAGATGTAAAGATCTTCATAAGAATGTTATATTTTTATTTCTTTTTTATCATGGAATATACTTTATATTGTTGATTTTCAAAGATAAGAGGTGAACTCTGAAAAATATTTTGTAAATGATTTGGAAATGTCGTTTTGTATAAATATTGTACTAAAGTATAGTTATAAGCCCTCTAGAAAAGATATAATGCATGCTCCTTATATTAATGAATGTGAATAAGTAGTGATATCATATTCACATATATAAATATGATTAAATGGATATTAAATATCCTAAACGTTTAAAATGAGTATATAAAATGTGTTTTACGTATAAATGGATTTAGTGGTCCACGTCCCGTCCACATCCAACCGAGAGGTCCTGCGCGACACCATCCTGACAGTCACTCGCTTTTCGACCAAACGATATTGTCGCCAGGTAGCAAGACAAATCCGCGGGGGCATGATGAAGGTTGTTTTCTCCACGTCGCGCGTGCATAGGAATATGATGGTATCCAGAGAAGGCGCCCGTGAAAAGATGCACGCCATGCCCTACCGTTGCATCCACAATTTGATTCGTTGACGCGGCGCGGGAAGTCATCCCCGGGACATGCTTCATCGAGATCAACGAAGCTTCACACATACGCCGCCACTTACCACCCTTTCGTACTACTACCATCGACATCATTCTGTGGTACTTCACCTCCCTTGTAAACCCTGTTGCTTAAAGATTGTCTAATTTATGTTCAATGATCTCGATGTTGGTCCGTGGAACCCGCCACCCTTTCATTTTTACCGGGTTAGCTAATGGGGAGGACGTCAGACATGGTAAGCCACCGTTGGACTTATCCCAACCATGTCAAAGTGTTTCCAGGCGAATACATCAATGTTACGCAGTAGCGCGAGTCATAACTGTGCTTTTTCTTCATCGAACTCGGCTGAGTCGACGAGGGGTGTTCTTTCTCTTAGCCCGCCCAACTCCATTTCTTCCAATGGATCCATTAAATGAGCTAATCCTTTCTTCGCCTAACTGGGCGCGCATACTCGTGATTTCTATATGCTTAAGATCGTCTGTGGAGGCTGTTCAGAATCGCACTTCCCTCTTTGTTTTTGCAAGGTCAGTTGATAGCATTGTCGTGCAGCTAGCTGGCTACTCCAAAGGTCGACCTGCCCTGCACTTGTCAAATAGCTCACCATTTGGTGGTACGTTAACAACACTGCCTTCATGGAGTGTAGCCAGGTTCGGCCCATTATGGCATTAAAAAGCCCCAAGTCTTCGACGATTGAGAACAAAACCCGTTGAGTGACTGGCTCGGCTTTCATAGGGAGTGTGACATCTCCCAGTGTCGTTGTAGTTTCTCCGTTGAAACCAAAGAGGATTCGTCTGACTAAATTTAGCATGTCAGAAGAAAGCTTCATCTGTGTGAAGGCCGAGAGTTGAAACAAGTCTGTCGCACTGCTTGGATCCACCGGTACCTTATGCACATCAAAACCATTAATATAGAGGGTGAGTACTAAGGCATCAGAATAGGCAATAAATTAATTCGTTTGGTTAAATCGAGGAAAGGATACAGAGCTATCTATCGCTCAACTTCTACCTGTCGCCTTTCTCAGGTGGACTATGATTCACCTTAGCCTTAATCGCGGGTCAGGCCTGAATGAAATCTCTTTGCCATAATCGCTTTCTGATTGATACTGATCATCAGCCAATCCGCCCATAATATAATTTATGGCTGGTCTGGGCTCTAATGGAGTCTCTTGTCAGGCTACAATTCTCCCTACGGTGTCTCCTAAGGTGTCTCGCCTTGATCAGCTTCTCTACTATGAACTTTAGACTTCGGCACTGATCAATCTCGTGTCCATGGTCCCTATGATAATTGTATCGCATGGATTTGTTTCTCTTAGTAGGATTCGTCTGGATAGGTGTAGGCCATTTGAAATATGGTAGGTCGTGAATGAGGGGCAACAACCTTTCATATGAGATGTTCAAGGGAGTGAATTGCGGGGGCTCTCTTTTCTTATGAGACTGGTCTCAGGGTAGGTCGCTTTTGGTTTCCGTTCTAACCTTCCTTAGATGGCTTCTTTCCCCGTCTACTTCCTTTCGGGCCGACCGGGTTTCGTGATCATGACCGTTGGCCGCCCTCCTGATATTGTCCTCCTCCAAAGGTCGAGCACGGCCTACCGCCCATAACTCTTCCATCAAGGTCGAGGATCTGTGGATAAAGTACTGGGAAGAAGCGGGATCGATGGCCTGCTTCCTCGGAATTCCGGGCGACAACGTCCATGCTATAAAATTCTATTTGTTGGGCGGCTTGCTCAAACCTCCTCGTAAAGTCCCGTATGGACCATGCTTCAAAATAGTTTGTAAGGAACTAATGTTCCTTTTCTAACGCACTAAGCACAGGTGTTGCGAGATGAATGCTCCCCAAAGTTTGTTAAACGTGGTTTATCGAGTTTTTGTGGAGCCAGGAAACCAAGCTACAAGGTCACGCAAGCTAGCCGAAAACTTTGTATTAGTAAAAGTGTCATCATCGGGTATTCAAAGTCATTGCTTGGTCAGAATGGAGCACGTGATCATACGGGTCAATAGAACTCAAGCCAAACATGAAAGTCGAATGACAAACTTGCGAGGCTGCTCATAGTCGAGGCTATGTCGCCTTAGGGGGGAGGAGAGCATGTCGTCGGGGCTTCGAATCATTGCTATGGGCAACATTTAGGGCGTCGGTGATGTACCGAAGGCGGGATATATTGACGGCATGATCGACACCACGCTCGTGGGTAATGCATATGTGTTTCCGAGCGGAGGAGGCCATTATTGGTGTTGCTGAATGCCAAGCGGTGCGAGTGTCTCTTACGCAATTCCAGCCCTCGTTGCTTTTATCGAGGAGGGCTCGCGAAGTCGCGAGGACAGCTCGCCATCTACAAGGCGATATCTACATCATCGTGACTCCACGGGCTTCTTTCCTTTGTCATGAACAGTCCTGCTTTGCTCGCCTAATTATCTCGCTGCGGTCTCCTTCACCAAGATTGTGCCTTTCGTTTTTCACCTTATAGGTGCTCCGGTAGCGATCTTCTTGATTCCCTCATATGCCTCACTTGTTCCTCCCACAGCCTTCTTCTCCGTATCTTGATGCCGATGGAAGTGGTCTTGAGCATTTGAATCAGGATTGCTTGACATTGCAGCTATGTCGGGGCGAATCGAATGTGGGGAGGCGAAATTAAGCCTCTTGGTGGTGAAGGGTATTAGAAGGCCCGTTTGAGCGAGAGCTCTTGCACGTCGTCGATGAGACTTTTTGTTTGATTCCCACAGACGGTACCAATTGCCCTGGTACACAGTTGTCGAGCCTCGGGATATCGGTGGTGGAACAGTAAACACTGCGAAATGGGGTTTGAGCGACGATGTGTCTGACCCCCTCTACGGCTCCTTAAGTCAACAAAAGGATGGGAAAGAAGAAGGAAGTTTGATAGTTAGGATTTCATACCTTTCCCTCGGTCGGGAGTTCTTGTTTTATACCCCAATTTGTCTTTGATTTTAGGAAATATAATCTCATGATTTTTGTGATAAGATGCTCACTTTCCTTATCAAAGACCAATTCTCCTTGATTTTTGGAAAGATAATCTCATGATTTTGGAAATAAAATATCTCTTTCCTTATCAAAGATCAATTCTCCTTTGTTAAGGAGTAATTAATGTTTTTGAGACGTATCGAAATAAACATCCTATGCGTAATTTTCTCCTTAACATATTTATTTTATCTAATCTCCGGGTGTCTTGATGAAACGATCGGCCAGGGGACTGAGACCGGGACCTAGGATGGGTTCAGATAATCAAATCTGTCGGTTCTGTGTGATTTAATATAATGAAATTTCTGCTGGAGTCGCTTCATGCGAAGTAACCAGTACTAAGCTGGGCGATCTTGCAGGTTGTCTGATTAGTAGATGCTGGACGAGGAGCATCTCATCCCTTTTGAATGTTACATGTCATTTTTCTGTTATTTACTATCTTACCCTTACTATCTTATCCGGCGTGTGGCCCCTGTCATCATATAGTCAGACGGCCATGTAGTTTGCTTGGCCAGCCTCCTGTTTTCGTTTATTAGTTGGAAACGAGAGTCTGTGGCCGCTTTTTTAATAATAATAATAATAATAAATATAAATGAACAATAAGTCATCTTCTAGAATGCATGCATATTACGTTGTTTATTTTCTGAAATCAAAAGTCTCTGCTGCCACCTTCTGTTATCAATGGCTTCTATGGTTATGCCTATGACATCAGATTCAGAGCCTAAGGGTCAAGTCAATTTCTCTGGACTCTTGCTTCCCTTTCTCTAAACCAACGCCGCCGCGGCCGCCGCCCCCTTCGCTTTGATTTGCCCGGTACTCGGCAGAACCGCCGACTCTGTTATCTAGAGGCCTCGAAGTTCCTATCTGCAAACTAGCACAGTCGAATAGCGGCCGAAACGCCGTCGTTCCAGCGAGGTTGAAGCCTCTAGTCTGGGCCCCCGGTGGTGGTTGATATCCAGGAACGTTAAAGTGTCTGGCCTGTGGAGGAGGAGGAGGAGGAGGCGGAGGCTGCGGCGACGGTTGTTGGAAGCCGCATCTACCACCGCCGACACTTCCAACCCAGTAGCCGCTTGTCCTGGGCTGGGTGGTCCCATATTGCGTGTTCACCATACCCGTGCGGTTCATAATAGGAAACTGACTCGGGTTCATCATGGAGTACCTGGGCCAGCCTCCGACTCCGACTCGGATTCCGCCGTACCCGACTCCACCTCTGGACCAATGAAGGAGGGGGGGCTTGCTTATCATAGACTGCGACTGAACCCCTAAAGGCTGCTTACTGTAAGAAGAATAACCATAGAGACGATGATTATAAGGGGTAATTGAGGAATAAGGATAGAGATGAGATTCAATCTGAGCAAAAGCTTCCTCATCCATTTTATCCTTTTTCGTCGACCTCCTCTCCTGCTTATGCGCATTCTGGTGCCCACCCAACGCCTGCGAATTCCCAAACTTCTTATTGCAGTATTTGCAAAAAAAATCCCTCTTATCCTCCCCATTCGCATCGCCGCCGCTCCCACTTCCGTATTCCGCCGCCTTCGGCCCATCATTCTTGGATTCATTCTCCCTTTTCGCCATCACATCACTACACAGCCGCAAATCCAACGTATGATCCGGCCCTTCCCCGCCCGCCTCCTCCACCACCTTCTTCTCCCGATCTCCGCCCCCAGGAGACATCGCCGCCGCCAACAACGATTTAGAGCAACCTTCACCGCACATTTCCTAAACCGATTCTTCTTGATCAGAGATGAAATGGGCGAGTACGTGTGTAAGAAAATAATGTTGCAGACTTGCAGTGCTGACAGAAATGCCAATGCCCAAAGACGGGATTTTTAAAGAATAGAGAATTGGAGAATGGCAGAATATGGACAACGTGGAAAAAATCTGAGTGCAAGCTCATTCCATTGCACAAAGATAGCAAGATATTAAAGACAAAAGCTTAGAGTTGACGCTCCGACACTCTTTCCCAACCATAATTCTTACTTAATATACATCATTTTTTTTTTTTTACCTCTAAGTTTACATTACCTTTTCCTAAGACAAGATTTCTTGAATCCGAAATAGATTTTCTTTAATTTATGATAGGTTATTTCCTTAATCGTTGGATGCCTTACCAAATCCGAAGATCAAGAATCCAACCTTAACATTAGCATATCATTAATTTCGTCGAATTATGGAAATTAAAAATCTACATAGAAACCACTTTCAAACGACCATCTAGATTCTCGTCATGTAAACGAAACCGCGTCTGGACGCGCGTGCTGTGCCGTCTTTTACCTTATATGAAGTGGCGGCCCTGGTAATAGCACTATTATAATAATACCCGTTATAATATATAGTAATTATATATCATGGTAATAAAGGCATAATGGCCATGCCTAAAAATTGTTTTAGGTAATCTAGGGAGTGAATCAAGCACCAACTTTCAACATAATTAACGAAATTATCCTAAATTAACCTACCTTCAAATTCGATCTTAATTTATGCGAGACATTAATAAAAGTGGTAATCACGTGTTTAAAAAATCTTTTTAATGCAACCTTCACGAATTTGAAGTTGATAGAGGATTGTGACCATAATAGCATCATCTTTTCATAAGTAATAAAATCATTTTATTGGTAAATTTATAATACTTTAAGTAAGAAACAAGGATTTTGAACTCAGATTTTGGTAAACAAAAAAAAAAGTATAAAATGGAAAATAAAATATAAGTTTGATTTAAGAAACCTTTTCTTATATTATACCCTTTTTTTTAGACATTTTCTTATATTATACTTATTCATGTTATTCCTCGTTGAAATAAAGAATAAAGGATTTAAAAGTATAAATTTTTTAAAGATTTCTTATTCGCTTGTTAGAGGAAACAAGAGAATTTAACATCTTTTTTTTTTTAATTGTTTAATTGTATTTCCGGTTTATTTCTTGGAATAATAAATTGAGAAAAATAACTGGATATTCTTTTTTAAAATTTTAATTCCTATTTTTAGAGAAATCTCATGATTAAAAAAAATCCAAAAATGCCGATCTTATCTTATTTATGAAATGTCGATCTTATCTTATTGAATATGCACGTTTTTAATTTATTTAATATTGTTTGGTGGATTTTCTAGTAGAATTCATCATAATATCTAGTAATGAAGTGGTGAATGCACGAATGTGCCAAAAATTATAGTATTTCCAAATTGAAACTGTACCGAAATCTAACTTCTACTCGAGGGAAAAAATGGATGCCCTAGTTTCCTTGACAGTTCCCTAGATTATAAGCGGAAAAATGCCTTGAAAATTAGATTGCATGAACTAAATTGAAAGATAAGAGGAAATTTAACGGACTAGTTTGAAAAATAGCGGACTTCGACTCTTAAAATTGGGTGAAAATCATTACTAAACAGCTTTGAAATAATAAAGTTGTTTGGAAAGAAAAAACATGCTCGTGATGATGCTTTTCGCTGGGCCCGGAAGCGGCGTCTTCAGTTGTTGGCCGGTCAAGTGAAACTCGTACGTTGGACTCACTCTGCAAAAACTTGAAGCCAAAAGGATCGAGGGCTGCGGGATTTGTCTCTCCGAAGCCTAAGTCGGTTCTTTTCGGAGGAAGAAGATCAAGCTGCCCAGGGAATGAATTTTAATGGCGTATCTTTCCACTTAGATGGTGGCACAGTATTTATAATGGATGATCATGATAACTTTCCTAATTGGATTATGACACTGAATAGTATGTTTCTCAGTTGGATGATGACACTGAATAGTATGTTTCCTTGTTGGAGGATGATACAATATTTTCTCATTGGGTAGGAGATTTTCTTTCATGAAGTAGCCTTAATAAGGGATAATTGAGGGGTGATAATTGGGGAAATATCTTACTTTCAGGTGGTGGAGATTAGGTGTTTTCCTGTCACAGTTCAGCAGGGTACTTGATGCTAAAGGGAATTAGGCGCCGTTTCGAACTGCGCTGAGGATACCATTAAAGACTATTCTTAGTACCGGGCCCATTTTTAATCCCGAAGCGTTTGGAAAACCTTATCTTGGGCTCTGGCGCCCGTGGCTAAACCATCGATTGCCCCTGACCTTTGACTAGCGGCGTGCGAGGTATATCAGCTTCTTGGATCGGTGATGCCCGCGTGGCTACTCATTAAGGGTTTGATTAGGGCTTTGCCGCCATCCCACGTCTTGTGATATGAAGGCTTCTCGATTTCCGCGTTTATTTCGGTTGTGGCTCTTGCCTTCCTTAAAAACGTCCCCTGACCGTTTGCACATTGTTCCCCTGTTTTCGAAGCTCTTTTACCTCTGCAAATTGGTGTTTCCTTTTTCCTTGTTTTCTTGTCCGACTAGTGTTCAGGACTGCTTTCGGTGGTCCCCGATATCTCGCTTGGGGCCGGTGTCCCTCGTCTTGTTTCTGGTCTCGATACGTCTTCTCTTCTCCTCTGTCCTTTTGGTTTCGAAGTCTTGCTAGGTTCTAGGGCGTGCCCGGTTGGGGTTCTACATTTCCTTTGATTTCTCTTTCTTCCTTACTTAACCTACGTATGAGGTCTGATCGCTCCTGCATTCTGCGCGCAAGGTAATCCTGGCGTCTAGTTGGTCGGATCAGCCAGAGCGACAATTTAGGCGTGGTGGTTGCCAATTTGCCGAGGGAGCTGTTTCCCTTGGATAAGACGAGAATGACTTAACGAAATTTGGTTCACTAAGCGGCTTTAGTATTTGAGAACGCTATTTTAGACGTTGGTCGTGGGCCTAAATGGTCGAACCATAAATGGAGTGAGATCTTTGCGGCCAGTATGGTAGTTTGGGGTCAGTTTAGTGCTGACGTCGCGACCACCTACGTTGTTGAAGTGCCTAAAATGGTGTGCTTTTTTGAGGTGGCGTTCGAGAATGGCCTCCGCTTCCCCTTGCATCCTTTTATAAAAAGGGTCCTACAACATTTCAATATCACGCCCCTCTCGGCTTCCTGACACGGGTGTTACGGGTAGGGTTGTTAGTCGTTTTTAGGGACAAAGGCTTGGGTGTTCCCAGTATTGCCCTGCTCTTAGACTTCTTCAGTGTAAAGGAGGCCCGAAGGATTTCTTTATATCTCCAAGCGCTCTAGCTCTAAGTTGATCATTTTGGGCCTTCCCTCTTCGCATAAGTTCTGGAAGGAACGTTATTTTTTTGTTAGTGGCTGTCATTGGGACAATCCCTTTGATCGAGAGGACACTCTCAAGCATTTCTTGCCATCACCCGGACTAGAGAACTGCGTGAGCTCTCGCCCGTTTTTGATTTGTTTTGGTCTTGACGGTCATGAGATGTTTCTAACATTGCTTTGGTGTGGCTAGGTGCTCGGCAGATCTTAGTCACGGGACGGAGGTGAAGCCGGAAAAGGCCCGGTGAGAGTGCGCTCAGCGACCTTGTGGAGCTCATCGGTCGGATATTCTGGATCGTCGTCCGGTCACGAGCTGCAGGCTTCCTTTAAGTCCTCTCCTCTTCCGTCATGGCGTTTAGTCCCAATCTTCCTGCGTCTGTTTGGGCCTGTGAAGCCTACGGGAGAAGCAGGTCCACTGGGATGCTAAGTAAGAAGAAGAAAAAGGAGCGTGAAAGCGGAAACCTCGAGGCGGCCGGACTGCCTCTTGCTCGGGGCAAGACCACTAAAGGTGGGCTTATCCTACGCATGTCTGTAGTCGAGTGCAGAGACTCTTCGGGGTGGGCGGAATGAGCCCAGCCTTGGAGGTTCTCCTATCCGATGCGGAGTCCGTCGCGGTGGGTGCTCCACCTCTGTAGTGTCGGACGAGGTGACGGGGGAATCTGTCGCTCGGAGAGGCTGGCGAGGATGAGGACTCTTTGCTTTCGTACGGAGCTTCTTTGCCAGTGTTTATCCGTCTGTGCGGCTGAGCCTCGGGAGGGTGGGCGCCGCGCCCGTCGAGGGCTACGGCTCTTCTTCTTCGGCGGGAACGCCTCACGTACGTCAGGAGTGCTCGTCGATCTTTTCTTTATTATTTCGATTCGGTGTGACGCCGTTCTTTCCTTTTTTTTTTTTTTTTTTTTTTTTTTTAGGTGGCTACTTGTGCGAGGCTTGCGGAGGCTGACCTTGCAGGGCTGCGCAGCGCGAGTCTTACAAGGCTAAGGTGCTTCCACACGACCTGCGAGAGCTAGTCTTGAGGCTCGAGATAAGGGAAGCGGGAATTTGTGAAGCACGGGTTTGACACAGACAACCGGCGAGGAAGGCACGAAGCAGGATAAAGAAAAGAATTGGGGATGCGAGGAGTTCAGAGATGGCTGCGGCGACGGAGGGGAGTTGCGGTAGTCGAGGGGTGACACAGTGGGCGAGATGGGCGGCCTTGGGCGACACTTGAGCTCTGAAGGCGAGGTAACTGCGTGGAATGCGATGGAGGAGCTGTGAGGCTTAGGATAGACCTTCACGAGGTAGGCTTTTGTGACCCAGGAGGGGCGAGGTGATAGGCGAGCTCGAAAGGCGGGCATGTAATCGATGGGCCTCGGGTGGCTTGCCTTTCCAGCGTCGGGCTTCAGAGACTTTCCCGGACACAGAGTTCAACATCCAGTTTTGATGAGGAGGTTGAAGGATGCGCTGAAATTTGGTTGATCTGGTCAGAGTGTTAAACTCTTTTTTTTTGTGGCTCATCTGGCGAACTGGAACATATTATACGATTTTATTATTTGTTGATAAACCACGATTCATTGATTAATTCATCGCTCCTTTCTGTTCGTTGATTTGAATTGCTTGGTTTTATTGTGAGTCTTCGAGTAGTTATGTTTCGCGTTTGGTACATTGAGGCTTGGCGCGTGGCCGTGGGCCTTGGCCTTTTGAGCTATTAAGCTACGCAAAATGAGCTACAGCCAGCTCGTGGCCTATTGGCCCTTTGGCTGCTACGCTCATGAAGGCTGAGTTACTAGGCTCTTTAGCTATGGCTCAGTGGCTTCTTGGCCTTTTTGAGCTTTTCGCTCTATGGCCCGAGCTCCTCTTAGGCTCTTGAGCTACATGGCTCGTGGCTACTTGGCGTTTTTAATTTGTTACGCTCGCAAGGCGAGCCCCTCTTGGGCTCTAGCTGTGGCTCCGTGGCTCTTTGGCCTTTTGTTTGTTACACTCTCTGAGGTGGAGCTCTTGGGCTCTTGGCATGGCTCGAGTGGTACCTTGGCCTTTTGGTGTTATGCTCTGAGCGAGTTCTTGGGCTCCTGAGCTACATGGCTATGTGGCTATTTGGTCTTTTTGTCTTCCTTCTCTTGGAAAGGAGAGTGTAGTTTTAATGCGGATTTATGGAGGTGGGTGGGCAGTTAACGCGACTTCCTAGCGCCTGGCTCCCTTATAAATGGCGACCCTGCGTGATAGTGCTTACGGCACCGACCTTCTTCCTTTTTAGGCATAGTTGGGTTAATTGCATGATGAAGCGTCGGGGGTTTGATGCCATCATTGCCAGAAGATGCAATTTGGTGATCGTGTTGGCGTTTAGTTACGATGATCTTGCTTGCCCAGGGATGTGTTTTTCCTAGTTCCTCTCTTGTGGAGTTATGTTGTTCACCCAGCTATCTGATGATGGAGCGTACTTTAGGAATGTATTCGGCGGTGTACTTGAAAAACTTTTAGTACCGCTCTCTCCATTTTTTCCTCTTCTTTCTTCTCTTCTTTCCCTTTCTCCTTTTCCTTCTCCTTTTCCTTCTCCTTTTCCTTTTTCTTTTCCTTCTCGTTCGCACTCTCTCTTCTTCTCTTTCCCTTTCCCTTTCTTAAGATTTTTTTTTTTGTGTTTTTTGTCTTGACAGGGTGTAGGCCGATGTGAAGAACGATTTTAAAGCAACGTGATTTTAGATACAAGGAGTGATTTTGTAATTCTTTAGTTGTTGTAACTTCTATGTAATGAAATTTTGTATTCAGCTGTAGTTCCTTTTGAATAAATTGTGAATTATGTGTTTCTTCCACCCCGGCCCCTTTGAGTTGTGCTTACGAAACTGTCATTGTAACTTCTTTGTTGGTCTAATAACGTCAGCGACTTAAAAATGGAAGCTAGAGTGTTATTTGAAATCAAGTTGGTGGACCTTTATTACAGACTACGCTCCGGGGTCCTACTAGTAGTATCGTTTGAGATGTTCGGCCGTTCCATGAGTGGGCGGGGTTTTCCTTCTTACGTTTGGAGCTCGTAGTTGCGAGGGTCGGATTAAACGAGAGATAAGATGTAGGGCCCTTCTCAATTAGGGTCCCAACTTCCCATGTGAGAGTCGGCACCCTTCTTTGTGAAGTTTTTTAAAACTAGGTCACTGGCTTGTAATACTTGGGCTTGTACTTTAGTCATAATACCTCATTGTCTTCTGTGTAGTCTTCCATATGCTTTAGGACTTGCTCGCGTTTTCTTACAGGAGATCCGGGTTTAAGCGAAGAGCCTCCTGGGTGTGTTGATCAATTTGCTAGTTCAATCGCCCGGGAATTTTAATTAGGCCTGGTAGTGCGACTTTAGTGCACGAGGCGGCTGACGGGTTTTCTGATCCGCAGATTGCAGTAGTTACGTACGCCCATAATACCTCGGGAGGTACTCTACCCATTTTCCTTTTGGTGCTTTGGTTTGGTTTTTCGGTGCTGCCTTTAGAGTCCTTACTGTTGACAGCGCCCGTTGAATCTGCGGATGAACTAGGGGCGTGTGAAGTTCTTGATTAAGGCGCTGGTGGCGAAATCCCTGGCGAGTTGTCGAATTGCTTCCCATTGTGATTACGAGGGACCTCAGAGATCTAAATCTACATATTATAAAGCGCCCGGAGCGAGAGTTAAACGCAGCCACGTTGTGATCGTTGCGAGAAGCTGACCTTGACCCATTTGGTAAAATAGTCCACAGCCACTGATGAATTTGCATTGGCCTTCCTGTGGGCGAAGGTCCCGATATATACAGCCCCATTGTTGGAAGAGCTGGGGCTTGTGGCGGGTGGATTGGCGGCTGGATGGGAGGTGAGATATCTTGGCATGCTCTGTGAGCTTTGCATTTTTGCTGATTCTGGCCAGCGTCTTTGGGCATTGTGGGCGATAGTACCCCACCTTAGTGTTTTCTGCCAGGTCAGAAGCTCCGTCTGGGTTGCCATATACCCTCGTGTACTTTACGGTATGTAGTTGGCGTCTTCGCTTTCCTCGCACTTAGAATGGGCGCGGGCCACTAAACATAAAGGGTCCCCAGATGAGCAGTGAAGACCTTGTTTCAAGCTATGAGCAGACGCCTCCTTTGGGTGGCTTGGCAATTTACCATCTGCCCGAGTAGGCTCCCGAGAAGGGGTCCGTCGACTCGGACCCGATTATCATGGGGAGACTTCTCGTTAATCAACGCTTACGGTGGGCTTTGGTAGGTGCTCGATAGGTGTCGGTGCCTTGAGAGTCTTCCTTGTGAGTTGCTTGATTTTCGAGCATCGGCTCGGGAATTCTCGATCTTGGTACATGTTTGACACGACTCCATGAACTGCCAAACCGACTCGTGCCTTTAGAATATAGGATCATCTTCCTACTTTCGGCCTGGTAGGAGTATTCTATATGTTTTGCAGCCCGGTTGGAGTACGTTACTCTACCTTTAGCTGTCTGCTTCATGAGTGGGCGAGTTGGTCCGTCTATGGCCTTTCATATTCGGCCTGTTATTAAAGGCTGGGCGGAACGAGTACTCGTATCTATCCCTTCCTAGAAGTCGAGGATCGATCTGCCTGCCACTTCCTTAGGTGATGTTAGTGGTCACAGCCGAAAGATAATTTCGAGATGGGGAGGTGAATTGCAGTTAGGTAGCCTATGATATCTTGGAAGGCGTTTATTGTATAGCGTAGTGGCATCGTGTGCGGTGATTGCTGTAAGCATGTGCATAAGATTCTATGATAAGAAATCTACGAATCACGCCCTTCCTCATCCTTGGTTTGTACGATCGTAAATTCACTAAACTCTCTGTTCCCGCTATCGACCTTAGGAGGTTAGTTTTATACGGTATTTGCTTTACTCGGATATTTAGTTGGGACTGTGGTGTGGACTTGGTAAGGTCGGAGTTTTTGGATGTGGTTACGATGCCGGATAAAGCTTTTCCATCTTTAGGTGCCTCTTTTACTCATAGAGCTTGGCTGATGTGTAGACTAGTTGTACTTCACCTTATCCACCACAATTCTCTTACCGGAGGCGACCTGAGTTGCGAAGTGCAGAAGACCGGGTGAGGGGGTGAGGGTTCTCCTCGGAAGGGCTTGGGGATAGGGGAGGCTCGGGTGGAGTTTTGTGTGTAGTGAGCATGCCTCTGTGATGTCACGTCCCAGCCCAGAGGCTGACCACAGATGCAGTGGCTCGACTGTTATTCTCCTTGTAAACGAATGTCTTTGTGTTTGATGGAGCGACATGCCGTGCGACCTTTATCTTGCCAGGTTCGCCTCTGTTCTCGGTTGTTGACTCTGAAAACTAAGAACTCGACGGAGACTCAGAAGCGCATTTATTTGAGTTTAGCTTCATATTGTATCTCCCAGGACTTGGAACGCCTTGGCTAAATGGGTTATGTGGAGCTCGACTTTTATCGATTTTACCAGCATGTCGTCTATATATACCTCCATAAATGTCCCAATTTGTTTCTGGAACATCCTGTTCACCAGCCTTTGGTAGGTGGCTCCTGTATTTTTAGCCCCGAGGCATTGCTCGATAACAGTGGTTTCCTGACGGTGTGAATGAGGTCTTCTCTTGGTGTGAATCATCTTGTCTGGTTGGCAGAGGCGTCGTAGTGAGGAGTTAGTGGTAGGTACATGGCGTCTATGAGATCAATCAGAAGTGGGGAAGCTATCCTTTGGCGAGCCTGTTGATGTCTGTGAAATCGATCTGGCGCCACTTAGCTTAGCACAGCGAGAACAACGTTGGCCCGACCACTTCGGGTACTACCTTCTCGATTGCCTTTGCTTGAAGGCTTAAGAACTCTTCGACTAATAATACGTCTTTCTAGGGCAAAACTCCTTCTCTCTTTTTTGTCGCCCCTGGCACTCCTTTTGATAGAGCTTCTTTGCTTGGAAAGGAGGGCTTCTTCACGGATTGATGTACTTCTGTTTTTGGCGAGGACCACCTGGCCGTGCGCTGAGGTTCTTTGAGAATGGAGAACATTAGATCTTCATTGCATTTGCACCCCGATACACCAATGAGCGATAACGGCGAACTTCTCGTGAGGATATCACCTTTAGCGACTCCGTATTAAACCTTTGAACATATGACCTCGAGGCTTTGTGAGGCTACATTTTATGGTGGTGATAACTCGGCTTCTGTGCGTCCTTGCTCCCAGATGCGGTAGGGAGACGAATGATGGGGAAGCTCTGTGAGCGATGAGGCGGCGGGCTGTTAAACCAGGAGCGATGTTGGGCGCTTTAGTGTGATAGCGAAGGCTGCGCATCGTGCGAGGTCAGGTATCCATGTAGTTATCAATTTTTATGCGTGTGAGGTGAGTGCATGGAATTAACTTTTGTCTGTTTAGGCGATCTGATCTGCGGCGTGCTGGGAACTTTCTGGGAAGAAGTGCAATACCCCAGTGGTGAATGGAGATTTGGTTTGTTGCACGAGGCGTCGTAGGCCCGGAGCTCGGCCTTTCCGCTACCTTCGTGTCGTTTGATTTCTTCTTTGGATGTCCACTAAACCTTTAACTTACGACTCTACTTGTTATGATCACTCTCAGAGGGTTAGTGAGATCATGCTCCTGGTGTGGCTAGTTTCCGCTACTCTGTCAGCTTCTCGATGAGGCTGGGGTGTTGCTCTTCTCGGGTGTGAGGTTTGGTCTTTTGAGACTGTCGTGTCTCACAGGGCGTCGTATTTACTGGTGAGTTGTTCAACTCTTTGACAGAGTGTTGGTTGGTGTGTGAGCGCCTCCACTTCTTACCGTGTTGGCACACCTTGTCTCGCGCTCCTCTGGGAGCTCGGGCACATCCACCTTGCGGCTGGTCTTGCATCCTATGAGGATTGGCGTTGCTCCTGCTTGTGTTTCGGGTTGATACCATCGATCGCTGAAGGTCGACTTTTATTTGTAAGGCCCCATCTAGGTCCCATGAGACGGCGCCAAGCGATGATGTTTTCAGCAGGGCCCGGGCGACGTCTTTGGATTTCTTTGGCGAGTCGCGACTCGTCTGCGTTGGACTCCTCTGCAAAAACAAGAAACAAAAGGATCGGCGGGGGCTCGCCGTTGTGTTATAGATGCTAAGTAAGTTCTTTCGGGAGGAAGAAAATCAGCTGCAGGGAATGAATTTTACGTGCATACCTCGCAGATGGGGTGGCACGGTATTTATAATGGATGATCATGATAGCTTTCCCTGGGTAGTTATGACCTTTAAATAGTATGTTTCTAGTTGGATAGTGACCTTTGAATAGTATGTTTCCTTGTTAGTAATCCCAAATAGTTTCTCGTTGGGTAGGAGATTTTCTTTCCTTATAAATGCTTAGGTGGCAAGGAGATAGTGAGGTGATAATTGGGGAAATATCTTACTTTCCGATTGTGGAGATTGGAGTGTTTTCCACAATATGGATTCGCAGGCTGCCAGTCTTTTCCTAATGGAGGTGGGCCCTCGTTTGGGCATGCCTTTGAGGATATCACCAGAACTTTGTGTGCAGTACCGGGCCCATTTTAATCCCAGACGTTGGGCTTGCCATATAGGCTGTATGCCCATTATTTCAAACCCCATCAAGAACTAAGTTAGGAATCTGGAAAAGACGGTTGATGAACTTGTAGAAATATTGAAATTCTCTTACTTGGTTTTGATTCTTGGTTTATCATCTCCTTTAAATTGGTGTTGAGTCATCATTTTATAAGCATTTCTGAGTAATTGCACCAGTCCACTTTCTTCAATAACTTTCCATGTCTCTACTAAGGAGTCTTGCTCCCCAAGTAACTTTCCACTACTGCCCACGTCCTCTACCAAGTCATGACTTGGAGAAAAAGTCTTCTCTATCTTTTTCCTTTGAGACAAAGTCTCAATATTCTCTACTGGCAGCTTTGAAATTTTTTTAAAAAATTTCATAAATGTCCTTGGACCTTTTCATGGGTTTGGGCTTTATCGGATTGGGTTGGGCTCGCACGATTTGGGCTTAACATATCTATTCGACCCATGCCACTACCATTTGAGCCTAAAAATTATTTTTAGTGTCAACATTTGCCCCCCACATACAATATGGCCCATGGGCCATATTTGTATGTATTAAAGTTTTTTGTAAAAAGGGTTTCCTTTCTTTTGCTCTCCTCATTTTTACCATGAGACCCAAAGTGCAACTTACCCCTTTGGATGTGGATTATCAACGGAAAGAATGAGTGGCTTAGAGCTTGGAATTTGATGAATTGAAAAACTATAGTAATACCTCGAGAAAACCTCCCTGATTTTTTCTTTCAAACTGCGAGCTTTCAATCTCCGGCACATACTGGTTTCGGCATGTCCAAAGGGTAACTATTTCTCTTATTCTACATCAAAAGACTCTCCTTTGGGATTTGAAAGGTTCATAAGAAGAAATCCTTTGTTCACAGTACTGACCCTTCCATTCTCCTCTCTATCTTCTTATTTCTCTCGACTCCACCATTACCTCGTTTTGGAGGAACTCTTTGGACATCCTCTCTTCTTTTACTCTCTTATGTGTACCCAACTTTCTCTTCGCAACTTTCAAGGCTTGCTTATCTTTCCTAACCTTAAGAAGTTCAATGATTCTCTTCTCATAAGGAGCAAAACCAGCTACTTTCTTGAAGATATTCCTCACAAAATGAACTCTTTTGCTAGATTTCCCCTTCCTGTCAGAAGGGCGTGGAGCAAGTTCCTTCTTTGTCACATGTCCTTTGTTTAGGCCCACAAAGAAGCCAGTATTTAGCTGTTTTGGAGCCATAACCAAATTGGTATGGTGACGATTTTCCTGAAAATTTGTGAAGAGGAGAGTTGTTGCCGTCGTATTTCTTTGTGAAGAAGGTCGGTCATCGACGTGTCATTTGCCGAGATCGTCGGTGGATGCGATGTGGCGACCCGTTAGATCCGTAAGTTCCTCGTGCCAAAAGATCGAAGTTTTGAGGATTTTCTTGAGAAGCATTTTGGATGTAATTTTCAAGCTTTCTTTGATGCCAAAATTGAAAATTTTTCACGATGTAGATTAAAAACTTTGCGATGCAGATTTTTCAAAGAATCTTGAATAAGTGTAAAAAATTCTTTAAAGCTTTAGTCTTTGTTTCGAACATTTATGAGTGTAGAACTTGAAAAGATCCATGACTACACCTTAGAAAAAACTCTCTGAAGTCGTTTAGCTATTTTGAACACTTCTAGGGGTGTATGTTTTTGAAAATAATCATGAGTAAACCCTTCGAAAAAATTCATTGAAGTTTTTTGGCTTATTACGAAAGTTTTCTTAGGTGCACACTCTTGAAAAGAGTCGAGAATACACATTCGAAAAATTGTCTGAAGTCGTTTGGCTATTGTGAACGTTTTTCGGGGTGCAAAATTTGAAAATAATTCATGAATACACCTTCGAAAAAATTCATTAAAGCTTTCGGCTTATTATGATATTTTTCTTAGGTTCAGACTTTGAAAAGAGTCTAGAATGCACCTTAAAAAAAAAATTCTGAAGCCATTTGGCTATTTCGAACGTTTTTGAGTCTGGGGTGAAAATAATTCATGAATACATAAAAAAATTTGTTAAAGCTTTCAAACATTACGAAAGTTTTCTTAGGTCTTGGAGATACGAAAGAGTTTAGAATACCTGTAGAAAAAAGTTCTCTAAAATAGTTTGGTTGTTTAAAAAATTTCCATGAATTCATATTGAATATTTTCGACAACCTCGGGTTAAGTGACCTTTCAACTGAACTTGATCTTTTTCTTTGGAAAATTGTAGGTTGTGCTTTGCCAAAGAATTTTGATTTGTCTACAAGCGGAAAGCGGAGTGGGGTAACTCCACAAGCCACTGGATAGGAGAGTGAAATGTATTCTCGAGATGCTTGACTAACTGTTTGGAGACTCTGTTGAGCAGCTACATTGCACGAGGACGCACTCTGACCATGACATTGCATTAGTGGATCAAGGGTAGCCTTAGCTGCACAACTGATGTTGATTGCATGGAATGAATTATAGAAAATCATTGACACCGGCACATGCCTACTACAACCACTGGCATTACAGTAATGGATCAAGGTGGCACGATACACCTTTTGATGTGTGTGTGATGAACATTTACGAACACACTTCTTGCATGTGGATGCGTTGGGGACAAGGTGGCAGACCTACAAAATTAATTTGTTGAAAATTTACTTTGAATAATTCTTGAATGATTGTTGCTTTTGGGAGAAGTACATTTTTGAGGATGTTATATTCCCTCGGTTTGGTGGCCATAGGCCTACTTTATTTATTTATTGTGATTGGGACGGGCTTGATAAAAATCAGCACCTTTCTTGAGCAGTGGACAAGGCACACTTTACTGACTCCCCCTCTGACTCTTAAATCCTTCTAAACTTAGAATATCTATGAACTCATTTGTTCTTTTATCTGTATTATCCTCGGAAAATATATACTAGGTTACATAGTCACGACTACGTGCAGTCTTTGAAAACAAGGGAATATAATGTGAAACCATGGTCGGCGACTTCTATGATCTTATTTGCCGGAGTCTACTACAGTTTAGTCATAATCGCGACTATGAAAGTACGTGAGTCGCGACATGATGTAATTTACGCAACTTCTTCAATTCACATCAATTTTCTTGATTCTTGTCTCAGTTTTCTTCCAGAACACCCGAGGATGACCTATCCTTGGTGCTATGATGTAACATATACGATTCTTTAGAAAATCTTTGCATTTGAATGTGTCAGTAGCTCTGGCTTGACTTTTCCCTTTACTCAGGAAATTCAACATGAGGGCTTATTTCCTCAATCTTAGAGTGATTATGATATCTCTCATGGGCTTGTCCAGAAGTACTCTGTTTGGGAAATATGTGTGCCGTGGCACAGAGCTACTTATTCACTTGGATATTTCCACACCTATTTCCCCAATTTTGATGTGGTCAAAAAGTCTTCCTTAGGAAATCAATAGGGAATCTTGAAGAAGTTTTTGTTTTTGAAGTGAAGTGGTCAAAGGCCAATTTTACTGCCCTCAAATTATATCTTGGAACTAATCTCATCCCTACAGTACTGGTCAAGGGATCAACTTTAGGAAATTGATGATAGACTTTCTGGAGAAAAGCATGAATGTGAGGAAACCTTTGACAAGAAGTCTATCCAACCAATCTATTTGTACCTATTTCTCCAACACCCAAATAGCCCTGGGCACTCCACGCATGGATATTTAGAAATCGAAAGGCAAGAACACCTCGAGAAATCGTTGTGTCAGGGCGAATGCAATGACCAAGAAGCCACTTTATTACTAGGTCATCCCTTATTTCTCCAGTCCTAAAGTGGTCATGGAACCCACTTTTGGAGAATTGATGACACAAACAAACTCAGTCTTGGGGAAAATCCTTTATTTAGGATCAATAGGGATCACAAAGCCTACTTTTCTTTCAAACCATAAATTGGTACATATTTTCCCCAATTTTAAAGAGGTTATTCATAAAAAATTGAGGGTATAACAAGTATGACATTGAGGAATACAAAAGGTTTGAGCATTAAGTGACCAAAACAACCTACTTTATCACTCAAAGTAACTATTATGAATAGGTTCCCCAATCCAAAAGTGGTAAATGAGATCTATTTTGCTTGTTATTCCCTCACTCTACCTTAGTTTTTTTTTTTCAGTATCTATTTCTTAAGGTACTACCCATTGATGAACTTTTTGTGTGGCTTCCCTTCAAGACTTGATAGCCAGTAGGCATTTCTGAGCAGTACATGGTGAACCTTGAATGGTCCCTCCCAGTTAGAAGACCATTTCCCCAATTCACTGTCTTTAGAACCAATGGGTAGCCACCTTCCAAATGAGCTGTCCTTATTCAAAACTCTTTCTTCTGACTCGCTTGTGGTAGGTTCGAGCCACCTTCTTTTTCTGGATCATGATGTGGTCGAGTACTTGTAATCTCTTCCCATCCAATGCCTTAAGTTACATCATCATGGCCTCATTGTATTCTTGAGGATTAAGGCCATTTTTTCTGGATACCCATAGAGAATGAATTACCACCATCGAAGCATCGCATCCTCGCTCTATAGGTTACAGAGAATAAGGACTGCACTTATAGAATCTCTTTGTAGTTCTATAAGCCCCAAAAGGTCTCGCATAAAATTTTGTGCCAATCTCTAGGATTATCTCTCAGCATCTTCCAGATGCTATAAATACCTTATTAGAATCTTCGTCGCGCATTCCGTCGACATAAAAGACAATGGATCTAATGAGTCAATGTATGTCCTGGCAAATAAGTCATCTCATCCCCAAAGTGAACATGCAGGCCGTCAATCAGAATGGATCGGGAGGAATCTCCAAATCTATGAATGATATGTTCGGGATGAATTGGATTCATCCTTATGCTCTACCTTCTCTGCTCCACCCATTTAGTGAAGTAGCCATAGCAACTAAGATGAAGTCAGATCCCTTGATGAATCGATAGATTTTCCCAATTAAGTCCACGGTCTGCCCCTCTAAAAGGCCATGGTTTCACACAATTGAGTGGAGTTCCACTAAGAGGTAATCACATTTTCAATCTAAACAAACTCGACAAGGCTACCAAAAGTTATTGTCTAATCCCTCGACAATAACGGTGCCAAAAACTTGTTGTAACCACAATATGTGATGTAAAACCCGTTTTCTGTTGTGTATATGATGTTATGTAATTAAAAATAGTTTTGTACTAAATCACCGTAGTGCCAATGTGTCATACAATAAAGTGACCTAGAGTTCAGATATCATTCCCATAGGGATTGATGAGAAATCTAAAGATCAACTACCCCTACTACTCAAGATCATCACTATTTGAACCTCTAATTTGAAGTTGAGTTATACTGTCTAAAATAAATTGAATGAAAGAATAAAAAAATGACTCTCTTCTAATAGAATTAGAGATTTCACCAAGTAGAAATACAATGGGAAAGAATCAGTGTAAAACCCGAGAAAAATTCACGTTTTTCGAGACATCGGGTATCGGGTGACACATGGCATGACATGTGGTACACTTGTGTGAATGGCTCACATTGAGCCAAGTGTCAAGTGGAAGAAATAATGGGAAAGATAAAATAAGAAAAAAATAATAATAAGGAAAAGAAAATAATAATAATAATAATAATAATCAAATAAAAGGAACAAAAGAAAACAACAGAGAGGAGGAGGTGTTTGAGAGAATGTATAGGGAGAAAATATTTTTTTCTTATATTTGCTTCTTCTAAGATCTACCAAATTAGACCATGTGTTTCGTCAAGAAAAGGCAAAAAGTCAATCCACACACGAGAGCCACGCCAGGGCACTGAAAATTCGAGTTTCACAAACTCACGAGGCAGGGAATTTTCCTACTTTGTTCTTTTCTAGCCTAAAGGCCATTTAATGGCTCAGTTTTCTTGCAGAGGCCGTGAAAGGTCGTGAAATTTCAATTCCAAATTTTTTCGATCGGCGTAGGAATTTTTAGGAATTCTCGTGATCAAGTTAATAGTTCTGCCACTTCAGGATCAAGTTTTAAGGTCGGCCAAATTGAGATTGTTTCTGACGCCCAAACAGGATTTTCTAATTATTTTCGAGCACCGGATCAAGTTGGTTTGTTTTGATCCCGAGACTAATGTCTTCGGGTTTTGTGGTGTGTTTTTGTATCACAATAATTTGGTGACGAACCGTGAATGGACCAAGAGGTGACCTGTTTTATGTGGGTCTAAGATTTGGGCCATTTTGTGTGTTATTGTTGTAAAATATTAAATAACATGCTATTGTGTGTAAAAATCATGTTAATATGTGCTTGTGTGATGTATTAACATGGAAATTGTGATAAATAGAAATTATATGTAGAAAATATAATTATCTGAGATTTATAAATGTTTCATGTAGCTCTTATTGTGCATGTAACATGACATAGCATGAAATGACATATTTGCATTTCATATGCACAGTCACATCACATCGAGTCGGGTGTGGGTGCATGGTACTGTTATTCACCATTCTTGGTGAATGTGTGGTGAGCTCGAAAATGGGACCACGTCCAAAATCGAGACTCATGGCTATATAAAACAATAATAAATATAAATCACGCAGGTTCGTAGCAAGATGGGTAGATCCACCCCCCCTCAAAGGTGAAAGACCCAAATATATATGGTTTAGACATAAACCGTCTGAAAGCCCGTAAAAATGTTAAATAGAGTGCGGGCGGCCCTACTTTAAGAACCCTGGAATCGTGGCCCACAACAAAATGAATAATACATAGGATTTGATAAATGAAAAATCGAGGGTCATTCAATGGTTTAAGTCATCAGAAACACCACTCATCGGTTTTCTACACTTGGCATCAGGTGTGAGGGAGTCGGACGGATCGCCAGGCATGAGTTCATCTCATGTGCATGACACTTTAACATTCCACATAGGATTACATTATTTATATGGAATATGGTTTGATGTTTTATGTACGCCATTTCATGTGCATTTAGGCGGGGAGTAGCCATTGTAGTAGAATTTTTCTACTAGGCATTGCTCACCCTGTTGTGGGACCCCCTTTCAGGTAAAGGGGGTGTGCAGGGAGACGACACTCCGACGAGACCATGATTGTGAAGAAAGCCAACATTTGGCCTAGACAATACTTTTATAAAAAGTGTTTTATGTAAAAAGAATTGTAATTAAATTCTTTTAGACTATTGTATAAATAAGCGTGTATGTAAATATAGTAAGAGGGCCATGATAAGACTCTTATGGACTGTAATTAAGCGTTTTATTTTCATAATTTAGATTTAAATGTGAATGAATGGGTCCCAAGTAAAGGGATGTATATGTGGATATAAATGTATGGTCCATAATAATACTACTTATGTCGAGACCTTGGATAGGTTAGATTATATTGTTATACAAAGTTGTATGTCATGTAGCCCTGAACAAAGGAGACTCTCGCCTGATTAAAAATTTGATCCCGGAGCAATTGGACACAACAAAGGTGGTATCCTGGGCCACCCGAACCACAAGAATTCGCGAGTCGACGAAGTCACAATGGGACCCTCGATTCGGGGGTGTCATCGCTGGTATCGTGAGATTGTGCAAACAATTACCTAGGAGCTCGGGTGGGGGTATCCACCAGTGTTTTCGGATATTGGCTTGTCATAGTTTAGTATCGAGAATTAGGTATACAAACACCTAGGATTAGTGGGCATGGGTGTAGAACACGACATTGATTGTTTTTGTGTTCTAATATGTTCCACGGGAGATGTATTGTGTTTTTGTGTGCTAGTATGTGTGAATTTTGGGGATGAAATTCTGTTAAGGAGGGAAGAATGTAAAACCGGGAGAAAATTCAATTTTTTTGAAAAATGGTAAAACGGTAATTTCGGTTGAAAACCAGAAATTTTCTAAATCTCGGATGTCGAAACGAACTTTACAGTTGAATTTGTCTCGCAATTTAGTTACTCTGGCTAATTTTGCTCTGGACTTAAGATAATCTGAATGTCACGCTCTTCGAGACATCGCAGGCTCAGTGACACATGGCGATGTGATACACTTCAGGTGGAATGGCTCACATTGAGCCAAGTGTCATGGAAGAAAAATGGGAAAGATAAAACAAGAAAAAAATAATAATAAGGAAAATAAACAATAATAAGAATAATAATAAATCAAATAAAAGGAAAAAAAGAAAACGGCAGAGAGGAGGAGGTGTATGGAGAGAATAAAGAGAGAGAAAAAAAAAAAAAAATTTCTTCTCTTTGCTTCTCTCTAAGATCTACGGAAATCGGACCGTAGGTTTTCATCGGAGCAAAAGGCAAAGTCAATCCATGCATCGAGAGCTACATGTGGGTACCAAAATCTTGGAGTTTTGTCAAACTCCACGAGGTGGTGGAATTTTTCCTACTGGTTCTTTTTCTAGCCTAAAGGCCATTTAATGGCTCAGTTTTTAGAGGTCAGAAAGCCATAAATTTCTGTCCTAAATTTTTGGATTATGCAGGAATTTTTAGAATTGAAGGCTATTTTTGAACGTCAGCCGAATTTCGACTATTTTCGAACAGCCTGTCGAAATTTGGAGACTATTTTCTGACACCCGTACAGATTTCTAACTCGTTTTCGAGCAACCGATTTGGTCGAGGTTTGCTTGATCCCGAGACCGATGTCTTCAGTTTTTTGCGGGTGTGTTTTGCATCACACAATTCTGGTGGACGAACTATGAAGGACCAAGAGGTGCCCTGTTTTATGTGGGTCTGAGATTTGGGTCATTTTGTGTGTTATTGTCGTAAAATATTAAATAACATGCTGTTGTGTGTAAAAATCATGTTAATATGTGCTTACGTGATGTATTAACATGGAAATTGTGATAAATGGAAATTATATGTAGAAAATATAATTATCTGAGATTTCTAAATGTTTCATGTAAATTTCTTTATCAGGCATGTAATACGACATAATATGAAATGACATATTGCATTTCATATGCACGGCACACACGTTTAGCCCGTGGGTGCAATGGCAATCGCTTGTTCACTATTTCGTAAATGTAGAGTTCAAAATGGACCACGTCCAAATCGAGACTCACAAATAGATAAAAACAATAATAAATATATCACGCGGTTTGACGGTGGCAAGACGGGTAGACCCCCGTGGTGAAAGACCAAAATTTATATGGTTTGTACATAAACCGCTTCTATGAAAGCCCGTAGAAAATGCTGAATAGGCGTGCGGCGCCCCGCGGTGAAACCCGAAAATCACGCCACAAATGAATAACAATGTGACTCATAAATGAAAATCGGGAGGGTCATTCAATGGTTTGTCATCGGGTGAAACACCAATTACGTTTTTCACACTTGGCATCGCAGTGTCGTGAGCCTGTCGACTCTGCCAGGGCATAAGGAGTCTCATCTCATGAATGACTTAGAACATTCCATATAGGATTACATTATTTATATGGAATATAGTTTGACGTTTTATGTACGCCATTTCATGTGCATTTAGCTGAGTAGCCAATGAGTAGAATTTCTACTGGGTACGCCACCTCGCTATGGACCCTTTCAGTAATGTGGGTATAAGGAGACGGGCGTCGACGAGGATTGTGAAGCATTTACACGCGTCTCACGATAATACTTTTATAAAAAGTATTTTTATATAAAAGAATTGTAATTAATTTCTTTATCATCGTATAAATAATTCGCATGTAAATATGGTAAGAGGTCGTGACTTAATTTTTCGACTAATTAAGCATTTTATTTTCATATTTGTATTTAAACGCGGAATGAATGGGTCCCATAAAGGATGTATATCAAGTGTATTTAAATGTGAACGAACGGGTCCCGTGAAAGGGATGTATATTGGTGATATGGACATACGGACCCTACGGGGTCAATACTACTGGGCTGGCACTCTGATCGTTACGATTATATTAATATACAGGTTGTATGTCATAGCCCTCAGAACAAAGGAGACGCCGCCCACTTTTGTAAAAATATGGATCCCGAGCAACAGACACAATAAAGGTGGTATCTGGTCACCAAATCCATACAAATTTCACGAGCCGATGGGTTATCAACGGACTCGGATTCGGGGGTGTCACAATCGCATTTTACTATTAATTTTCAATTTCTAAAGAAACAACCAAGAACATGAATCCTGGATTTGTCCAAAAGCAAGGTAGTCTACCATTAGAATACCTCTGGACACTACACATCTCACTATTTAGCTTACCATATTCCTAAACCTGGTCAATGGGTCTAAATAACTACTTTTAGGATTTGATCCTCTTTAAGATCTGGTTGTTTTTCCTAAACCAATACTTCACAACCATCTCTTTAGACTAAAGACTGCTTGCCCCCATAGACAGGATAATGCAAGCTTTCTCCAATAGAATTAGTACTCACCCGTTAATCATTAGAATGCTCTCTCCTTTGATTAGAATCTATGCTAACACGGATCAAGATTATTATTCTACCGAATTAGGATGAAACCTCTAAGGATTAAACTGATTCATCAAAGAAAATGGTTCTAATTCCTCAGGAACACACTTCTGTTGTCACCTAGAAAGGAACCTCGAAGTCAGAGGCTAGAACTTCACCAGTGATGTATCACAATGATCCTTAGAGTGCATTAATTCAATGAATATTAGTGCAATGTACCTCCTGTTACTACTTACCTCGTGTATCCCCTGTGTCACCAAGGGATCCTCAAGAATCATAGCACAAATACAAATTTCTTTTCTCGTACAAGGCATTGATATTCAGAACAAAACATTATAAGAGCAATACCAATTAAATCAATCCAGATTTTCATACCCAAGACATCATTTAAATACTACAAACAATAATTTTAAAACACCCAATTCTTCCCAAAGAGAGCTTGGCCTTCCATTACTGAATCACAAGTGACAATGACTAGCCGGGTAAGACAAATTCATCGAGATCGTAATCAACCGAATAAAATGAACTCCATGTGTCTCTAGATTACATTCAAGTTCAGATAAAAATGAGGCTTGGTTTACAATCAATCCAGCTTGAAAAATCAACTTAGATTCACTACTCTAACTCTATAAGAAAGAAAATTTAATATAGAAAAGAAAATAAAAGAAAGTAAAAAGAAAAATATATACAAGGAGACTTCAGGTCCTCTAAAAAGCTCAAGAGTCATCGAAAGTCACAAAGGTCACAGACTCCACCCTAGGATCTTCTATTTATAGGCATCGATCATTGGGCCCTAAAAACGAGGTGAAAAAAACAAACTTCAAAAAGCCCAAAATTTCTGCCCTAGTCAACCCTTGATGTCGTAGTTGATGTCGCGACATTGTTTATTTGATGTCATGGTCTGATTTTTTTATGTCGCGGACATTGCAATCTGGAAGGTTGGCTACCAAATTTTCTATACGCTCAATGTCGATGCAGATGTCGCTACAATGTCGCGACATTGAATTTGATGTCACAATCTTACAAATTTTGTTCGATGTCGCGACTTACAGCGTTTCGATGTCACGCATATCGACTTAGTATTTTCCATGTTTCAACTTGGCTTTGATGTCGGGATCAGAATTTGATGTTAAGCGATGACATTCTTCACCTAATGTCGAGATATTGAAAAAGCAGAGCCTATTTCTAATTGATGTCGCGACATTGAATTTGGTATTCGCTTTCACCGGCTGCCGACATCGATTCGATCTCACAACATTCCGGGCTGATGTCGCGACATTGATGTCGCGACTTCAACCTATGTCGTGACATTGGTTTTTATCTCACAATACTTAGCTGATGTCGCGACATTCTTCGCCGATGTCGGACATTAAGTTTCTAATCACTCACGCTTTTTATTGATTTTTTCTTCTTTTCTTTAAATTCCTACAAAACACAAATCTAGGTGAAGACTTCATAATTTTATACTAAATATACATGAAAAATGGGCTTAAAAATATATGAGTTTTAGACTCATCAAACTCCTCAAACTTAAAGTTCATATCCTCAAGCTACAAGAAAATATCATTTGCTCGTCCTCAAACAATCAAATTAATTTTTAAGGACATTTTCATTTAACCATCTTCTCGCCATATCAACAATTTGATTCAAGAATGTCACTAGCACACTCTAATAAACTTCAATTTTTGGATCCTAAAAATTTTCAATTCAAAACATTCAATAAAACAGATAGTTCTTAGCCCGTAAACAAGTATAGTTCTTAACCCAATGAGTGTGTGTTGGTCTTCCCTTTATGACTAATTTGCAAATTATGTAGCCTTATGAGACTCACTGTAACAGATTGGTAACCTTTACAGAGTGACTTAGGTCTTATAGCTTCATTGGCCATCATTCTCCACTAATGTAGGCATAACACAACCCTCATGATCAGATAGGTCCTTTAGGCTTATAATGTATGGCTAGGGTACTTGGGTAGATAACTGGACATTTTAAGGTTTAAGTTTACCAAATTGCATACATCTTCTTAACATTCTACCCTCTAACTGCTCATCCTTTCTTTTCTATTCAAAGCTTTTTCAAAATCTCCCCCAAACTTGTTTGGGTGCATCTTTATACATGTTTCCCACTATAGATTTTTCTTTCTCCACTCTTTGTTTCAGTTTCACCCCTCCACTTTAGAAGCTCTTTCCCCTATTTTAATCATAGAATGGTGCAATGTTTTGCCTTTTAAGCTTTCTACCACCCCATAGCAGCTGGGTCAAGAACTCCCATGCTAGTCAAGTATTGTGGTACTAGGTGAAGAACACCCCTAAGGACTTAATTTCTCAAGGGAGGAAGGCTACAAGGTAAAACACATTCCTCCTTGAAACTGCACATTTTTCAACTTCTGGCTATTGCCAGCACCTCAGACATCTTTCTCAATTACTTTTCCCTTCCACATCCTTAATTCCCATCCTTCTTCACATTTCAAAATTTTACTCCCAAACTTGTTCTCTCGATCACTTTTCTACACTTATCTGCAATTTGAGCAAATCCATGGGTTCTCATCGAATTATAAGAATTCTCAGAATGGTTAAGGTTCTTTCATGGTTTTGATGATGAAATTCGGGTATTGCTCAAACAATGTACTAAGGTATATGCCTATAAACATATCACAGGATAGGCAATGAAAGGCTCAAACTATCTAAGGATGGCCTAAATCATTTCCTGCTGGTTGTGATGCCTAGGATTTCGCCTTGAATAATAATACAACAAGTTCTAGGACATTTTGAAACTAAACTTCTGATAAATCCAATAAGGTGTTCCTAACCCAAGCAGAATTAGTTTTCAAGGTACTTATGACCAATGTGCCAATTTTCAATCATTATTCAATCAGATCGCTTAAGCAAACTAGAATTATCTCCGCTGACATTGCCTTCACTTCGCCTCTGTAATCTAAAATCTCAAAGATAATTGCCATCGACACTACGTTTTCAATTCTATTCCAATTCTCTGCCTAATTTTCCTCTAAAGATTTATCGTTCGTTCCAAAACAAATTACTATGCTCTTATACTATTTATCGGGCTTTATTTTGATTCAAAGATTTCAATTAATGATATGTAAAACAAAATAAGGAAAGAAGCCAAGGAAGAAAATGGGGCTTCTACCAAAAAGATTAATGTTAGCTAAAATTATAAGCAGTCCCAAGAACGAGATTTAGTATTTCAAAACCCGAATATGATACATTGTCACTGAGCCATATAGCAAAATCTACTCACGTAGGCTTCTACTAGCTCCTCCCATGTTGTCACTGAGCCATAGTGTAAAGATTCAAACCAACTGGCTGTAACATCCCTTCATGAGAAGGGAAACAACTGCAACTTAATAACATCTAGTCTGACTCCATTCAGCTTTACAGTGTTTTCCATCCTCAAGAACCTCCCTAAGTGCTCATTTGGATCCTCACTTAGGTGTCCAATAAACTAGTGCTGCTAAACCATGGTGAAGAGTGTAGTTTCACCAAAGTTGTTCATTTATGTTAGGTTGCTTGACTACAGAGTACTCATCCCCGATGATAGGTTTATAGAAGTCCTTCATTGCTCCCTGTCTTTAAAGTCTTTGTGCTACTACAACTAGCTCATTCTGATTAGTCTCTTCGCTTTCTTACCATAACCCGCTTCTTCTACTACTTCCTCACCTTTTCGTATTTCAACGCTCTAGTTTGTTTAAGCAGTAGCAGCTCAACTTCCAAATTTTCTCTCGCATGTACGGCGTCTGGAAATAATGATATACTTAAATCAAAGTGAGATCGTGAGATAACTTGAATACATCATGATTAGCTCATCAAAGATCAATACTACCACGCTAAAAGAAACTATTTTTCTAAAATTTTGATAAAAGAAAATTTTCCAAACTAGCAATTTCTTGTCGAATATTGATCCTTAACCCCTACTCAATCCCCGCAGAATGTTGCCAAAAACTTGATTGACCATTTTCTAATCTAAACAAGACTCTCGATTACTACCGTAAGACTATCAAGCCTAATCCCCTAGCACAAGGCTAAAACTGGCTGAACCACAATATGTGATGTAAAAATTGTTTTCTATTGTGTCTATGATATTATGTAATTAAAACTAGTTTTGGTCTAAATCACTGCAAGTGCACAGGTCATACAAGTAATAAAGTGGACTCTAGGAGTCCGGATATCATTCCCATAGGAACTGATGAGAAATCTAAAGATCGACTACCCTTACTACTTAAGATCATCACTACTTTAACATCTAATTTGAAGTCGAAGTTATAATCGCCTAAAATAAATTGCTGAATAAAAGAATATAAAAATGACTCTCTTATAATAGAATCAAAGATTTCACCAAGTAGAAATACACTAGGAATGAATCAGTATTCTTACTATTAATTTTCATAATATCTAAAGAAACAGTCAAGGACATGAATCCTGGATTTGTCCAAGAGTAGCCTGAATACTGACACAACACATTTCACTATTTAGCTTACTATATTCCTAAATCGGGTCAATGGGTCTAAATAACTACTTTTAGGATTTGATCATCTTTAAGATTTGGCTATTTTTCCTAAACCAAGATTTCAAGTAGCTCATCTCGACTAAAGACTGTTTGCCCTCATAAACATGATAATGCAAGTCTTCTCCAATAGAATTGATACCTCAGTCCGAAATTCATTAGAATGCTCTCTCTCCTTGATTAGAATCTATGCTAACACGGGATCAAGATTATTCTACCGAATTGGGATGAAACCTCTAAGGATTAAACTGATTCATCAACAAATGGTTCTAATTCCTCGAGAACACACTTTTGCTGTCACCCATAAGGGAACATTGAAGCCATAGGCTAGAACTTCACCACGATGTACACAAGGATTCGTAGGGGGAGGTAGATATCTATGAATATCAATATACCTGCCACCGCTCTTTACTCTCGATCATTCATCCTCAGGTCACCGGGTGGGGATCCTAACAACTCTTTCCGGGTACAAGGCTTTGATATTAACAAAACATCGCGAAGAGCAATACCACAAATCAATCCAGTTTTTCATAAATTCCAAAACATCATTAAAATACTACAAAAAATAATTTTAAAACACCCAATTCTTCCCAAAGGGAGCTTGGCCTTCCATTACTAAATCTCAAGTGACAATGACTAGTTAACCAGACAAATTCATTGAGACTGTAATCAAAATTGAATAAAATGAATTCCATAAAATTTCCAAATTACATTCCAATTCAACATAACCGGCCAGATTTACAATCAATCCAAATAAAAATCAACTCGTAGATTTACTACTCTAATTCTAAAAGAAAGAAAAAATTAATCTTAGAAAATAAAATAAAATAAAATAAAAATAAATAAAAAGAAAAATATATGAGACTTCAACTCTCTCCAAAAGCTCAAGAGCCGATCGAAAAGCTACTCAAAGGTCACAAGACTCCAATTCTAGGAGCTTATTTATGTGGAGTAAATCATTGGGCCTTGAAAGAGGTGAAAACACGAACTAAAGCCCAAAATTTCGCCTTAGTCATCCCCCGATGTCACGGTTGATGTCGCTACGATATCGCCGACATTGCACCCAATGTTACGCGCACTTTCCTATATGTTCAATGTCGTCGCTGATGTCGTTGCCAATGTCGCAACATTAGAATTTGATGTCGTCAATCTTACAACCCTATTTTGATGTCTAAACTTTGATACGATGTCATGACTTCGAAGCTCGCTGTCGCGTACATCGACTTAGTATTTCACCGTTTCATCTTAGCTTGTCGTCGCGGACTCAGAAGTTGATGTCGTGACATTCTTCACCCAATGTTGAGACATTGCTGTTTTCTATTCTATCCACTTCACCTAATGTTGCGACACTGCCCATCCGATGTCGCGACATTGAATTTGGTATTCCACTTCAGCCGGCGTCAGGACATTGGTTTGATCTCACAATATTCCTACCATGTCACGACATTGATTTTTGATATCATCGTTGATGTCGCAACATTGCTTTTAGTGTCTTCGCTCTTCTAGCCTTACTCTGATGTCGCGACTTTGGAATTTGATGTCACGACATTGTTTTAATGTCGCCGCTGATGTTTTATTATCAACTTTTATGTTTTACTCATCAAATTCGATGTCACGACATTGGTTTTATCTCACAACATTCCTTGGCCGATGTTGCGACATTCTTCAGTCAATGTCATGACATTGAGTTTCTGATCACCTTTTGCTGCTTTTTGCCTTTTTTCTCTAAATTCCTAAAAAACACAACTGGTGAAGACTTATACAGATAAATCGAGCTTTTAAGCCTTAACATACATGAAAATGGGCTTAAAAATAAGATGAGTTTTAGATTCATCGTATCCTCAGATGCCGCCATACTTTCGATATCAAGCAAGAACCCATGGAGTAATCGATGCAACACTTCAGATGGTTGGCCAAAAATAGCCATGTTTCCTAATCAACCATCTACATTTTTATCCCGCTTTGATTGCCCATGCACTCCCTTCATGAACTTGCTTCATCACTTCCATGTTGTCTAAGAAGGATAGCATCCGAGCACAACCCATCGTGTCCCTTTCAGACACCCTTGAGCCAAAGATTATTTTTGCCTTACGCCATCGAGCTCTATATAAGCGATTACCTAATCCTTAGGCAGATGCCTAACCTCTCCCACATGATAGAAAAATATTGTTTAAGATATTTCCTACTGATGAACCTTTGGTGCGACCTCCCCTTGTAGATTTGACATTGAACGTGTTTTGTCATTTCGATGATAGGTTTTTCAAGTATCCTCTTTTGAGGCTTGCTTTTTTTAGAGGGTTTAATGGTAATCCCATTGTAAATGCAACCTTCATCTATTGTAGGTTGTTTCTGTTTCACTTCTACTAGGCTTTCCTTCATTTCCTTTGATTTGAAGAAAGCTAGCAAAGTTAGAGAACTAAGAGAGAATAATCTCAAGGAATAGATTTGTACCTATCAGAATAGTTCTCTGATTCATGACCCAGTGGGCGTATTAATCAAAAAAATTTATAACCTAATACCTTAAACTAGTGTAGCATAGCTACTATAGTACAATGGTTCTAATATCATCCACAGAGATGGGTTTCCTTCGTGGAAATGACTGATAGTGAGCTTAAACTGGTGATTTCATTTTGGATATTGGGGTTGTGATAAAAAGAGTTGGTTTTGATGGTTAAAACTGAAAATGAAATGGATCAAATTATGGAAAGAAGTCCCTTTAAGTATCATGTCACTAGACTTAGGTTCCTTAGGCAAATGAGGGTTTTCTGTGCATTTTCCGTATCGGGAGGCAATATATATGGGCTATCTCCCAAATCATTCTTCATTTAGCTATGCACAACCTCATTAAATATTCTGAAAATGGCATTCACGCCCATTAATGCCTCTTCGCCAATGAAAACATGCCTCCCCGACCACCATTATAGGCTATGGGTGATAACTAAACGAACATCATTGGATCTAGCATTAAGTATCCAATGAACTCTGAAAGCTTACCAAATATCAGCCATTCAAGGTGAATCGAATGGATCGAAACCTAAAGTTGAAGGAAAGAACATTAATGACAGTGAATACCTGCTTTAAAAACATGAAAACCCTTGGTTTGCCACATGTTCCTTTGCCTAGTACCTTTTACTTCAAGGAATGAGGGGGCCACTCATCCTCTGAGAAAATCATCCTCAGAGAGTGTTTGGCTAGTGAAAAACAGAAAAGAAAATGAGAAGATGAGAGAAACTGAGCTGAACAAGCTTCCCAAACTATTTTAATAAAATCAAATCTATGTTACAAAGTCTTCTGGGGTATTATATACCACCACCCTGGTCAATTCTACTAAAATATACAAATCAAGCACTATTATAGGGGGAGAAAGTGGGAAAAACACAAAAAGAAATCAAAAAAGTCAAATGTGACAGACAATTACGCAGGGGTTGCAAAAATTCTCAACCCTTACGAAATTCGCAGGGGTTGCGAATTATGAATTTGGCAAGGATTGCTACTACATCTTTCTTGTTCGTTTTGTTTTCTTCTATGCTCTTTAGTTTTTGAATCAGAATCGTTCCCTTCATGCCTCAGCCAAATCACTTTCAATATATATATATAGCCTTTGAAAACAAAAATTGCCACAAGATTTGATTAGTAGCTCATAGGAAATTAACATGTCAACTAGGTCAATTTAAAGCACATTACACAAAAAGTTCTCAAAACACGGAGTGGCAGTGCAAGGCGTGAACAAAGACTATTCGGGTAGTAATCACTCCCCAAACCAACACATTGCTAGTCCCTTAGCAATGAAGGAAGAATAAAGCAATCAAAAGCCAGATGAACTATATATGTATCCACAAAAACTGGCTTCAAAAGCAATGAGGTGATAAACCAAACCTTAAACAAAGTCAATGTGTTCCTGCTCCAATGACTATCTCAAAGGAGTATGTGCTATGCAAATTCAAGTATCAAAAGAATTTCAACTCTTAGAGAACCAACCTGAAACCTTCCACAAAAACCTAAGTGTTAACATGATTAATTTCAAAAATATTCTACCAAATTGTCCTCTCCCCCCAACCTAGCTCTTTTCTACACCCCAGCGCCAACCAACTCAATGCACAGAGCCTCATTTATTTCACAACTTTTTTCTAATCGTAGGGTGCAATGCTAAGGGCATCGACCACAATTGTCTATGTAACGGGTCCATCGATGACTCCAACCAATCAAGCGCTTAGGGGCGTCAATTCATAAGGATCTTCTCAACCACTAACTCTTTCGGGATTCGCCTGACTTATAAAAGCTCATACTCCAAAGACCTACAAATTGCTAAACTCTATATCTCACCCATGTAACTAGTAACAAACTCAAGGACTCGCAACTAGCTGGCTAGTGGCACGGCTTTAAAGACTTTCTCTTTCTCCATATACCCCTCGGACCGTGCTCGGGTTTCATGGCAAAGTGTCACAAATTTTTTTTTTTTTTTTTTTTTTTTTAGACATACTGTCTTTTCTTTAAAATTTTTAAGACCGATTGCTCTTTTAGTGGATCCTAACTTATTAAAGGTGGTCAAAAGTACCAGGCCAGATTTTGCGCGTTTATGCGCTTTTCAATTTATAATTGAAAACTAATGTGTACACAATGTGTGGTTAGTTCAAAGTGGAAGAAGTAAGGTTGAAGACAAAATAGCTAACACCCACCAACTCTTTATACATAACACCACTCTAAAATCAAGAGTATTTGAGACAAGGTTCCTCCCATTGCAAGTTGAGAATTACAAAAAAAATTATGAGAAATCCAATGGAAAAATAAGAAACTGAGAAACTAAAAACATGAGCTATACTATAAAAAAAACTAGCAATCCATTCAACTATTCAAAACAGACTTGCTCAAAACATAAAGAACACTTCCTTCTTTAACTCTCCCCCAACCAAATTTTGCATTGTCCTCAATGTGGCTTAGGACTTAAACTTAAAGGAGGAAGTGATACCTCGCTAGTGGGTAGAACCTCATCCTCATCCCCGTGAGTGAGTAGAATCGCAGATGATCGCCAGAAAGGTTTGCCGCGGTGGAGATGCCGGAGCTAGGATCAGCCAAGTTGTCACTGAGCCGCAGACAGGGAGCCGATGTTGAGCCGCTAGGGAGAAGTGGAATAGGTGGCAAGCCTAAAAAGCCTTAACCGAGCAAGGACGGTTTTTCGCATAAGTCATCCGTCAGGCCATGATGCGATGGCAACAAGAAAGGTCTCGCGAGGTAGCGACGAAGTGCGACATAGGCCATAATCAAAGCAGGAAAGTCCCGTGCAGATATGTGGACAACTCCACTGTGTGATGCGATGTATCGGGACTAAAGATGAACAAAGAAGAGCTTCGAGGGGAAGATCGTCAGAGGCACCGATGGCACCGGGCCGTGAGGCTCCCGGCCGGGCAGAGGATGCTACTGTTTCTCCAGAGAGTCTACCTATTGAGCTTCCTTAGCAGGTGGAGAGGCATGAAGAGGGGGGAGCTCCAGCACAAACCCACACTTCTATCAGAAGGTGGCCTCTCATTCACGACGGCACTCGTGATGAGGCTTAGCGGGAAAACCAAGGTTCTCCAAAACATAGGAGAGCGGCTGGAATAATAGCTGAATGGTTTCGATTTTATAAGATTTCTTTCTGCAGATCTTCTTCTCCTAAAAGAAACAAAGATGATATGATCAGATATGGGGAGCCAAACTAGAAGCCCTCAAAGATGCGGAATAAAGCCTCAAGGATGGCGCTCATCGCATCATACGCAACAAAACATACTGAACGTAGCACGGATGAAGTCGCCCTAAAAGCATAGTACTAAAGGATGTTTTGCGAGAGAAACCGACCATCTCCTCGTGCAGAAGGGTCACACGTCAAGTCCACCGAATCGCAAGAAACTCACTGTCGAAAAGTCGATCGAGCATTCCGCTATCAAGAATACGCCTTAACTACCAATGGTGAAATGAAGAGGAAGTGTGGTGGGCCTTCACCTGAAGTCATGGTCTGATAGAAATCTACTACTCGCAGAAAAATTCGCAGAGTCGCGAATGGCTCGAGAGAGCAAATGGATGAGCCCCATAGAATCCGGAGCTCAAGCCGACAAGAAGGGACGGTATATCATGGTTCTGTTATGGAACTCCCCGCCGCAATCGTTGTTTCGCCACGCACAAAGGAAAGTGGCCTCCTAATGGCGTGCAGCCGGCACTCGCCTCGGAACGGGAAGAAGTCGCGCTCGCAGAAGCGTGAAGACCGCCGGAGGCACTGGCGGTCGTGGGTCGCGGAAGATTCACCAGGGCTAGAGGTCCTGACCCGCTTGGATGGAGGCTGCCGGTGTATTGGCCGTAGGTGAGATAGAGGTGTCGAAACTAGTCCAGCCCTGGTGGTGTACTTGCGACCAGGATGGCGCAGCTGGCAGATAACAAATCGCGCATTCTAAAGGCCTTGGGATGGTCAGGTGGTCCGGGTAGAGATGAGGGCCTCCGACGGGGCTGAGATGAAGAGTTGTGCCCTCCTCTGGTTCTGGCCATGGTATCGTCAAGAGGGAGTGGTTTCAGAGAGGATGGGAAGGAGAGGGTGTATGTGTAAAGAGAATCGGGGGTGTTGGATCTATTTACGGAGTCGATCGTCGACGGTACAAGAGGTGGAGGATAAAAACAGCGCAGATTCCGAGGTCCGAAATCTATCAGATGGAATGCCAAAGATGGAATTACTTGGGGATTCAGTACAAGTTCGCAGTTGCCTTGGAAATATGGTTGAAGTAAATTTCAGAATCTCATAAAATGTCAGCCGAGGGTCAAATAAAAATGTCCGGCTCAGGTAAATTGATGCTTCGAATGGTTTGGACTCCGCATAGCTTCCCCCGCTTCATAATATAGCAATTCCTCGCAAAAAAATGAACAATAAAAATTACAACAAATAATAGAAGAGGAAATAGAGCTAAAATTAAGATCAAATTAAGAGAGAGATAAGGAAAATTGAATAATGTAATATAATATAAAAAGGAGATGGACTCTGCAGTCTCAGGGGAGACTGAGTCCACCCAACCCAATTTTTCAAGCATTTTGAGGCTCAAGGAGGGTAAGCTCCTCCTTGTCTCGGTTCAAAGCATATGGCTTTAGGCGGTGTCCATTCACTTTGAAAGTTTAGTTTCTCATTTGAATCGAGGAGTTCCACTACCCACTTAGATATACTTCATGAATGGTGAAGGACCAATCCACCTTGACTGAGAGTTTCCTTTCCTAGAAAGATGTGAAGCTTGGAATCAAGTAGAGCAACACTTGACTCTTGAAAATTCTTCAGCCACCATCTGATCACGCCATTTCTAGATCTCTGCAATTTGAGTTCAAGTAAGCACTCATTCCTGTTCCTCTAACTCATCGAGGTCAAGAAACCTCTTTAGCCTACTCTTCCTAAATCCAAAGGAGCTTTAATTGCTCACTTGCCTTGCATTCAATTTCACAAGGAGGTGACATGCTTCGCTAAACACTAGCCGAGCATGGGACATTCCAAGAATGGTTCGAAAGTTTTCTCAGATGCCCACAAAGGAGTCTAGTAGCTCGAGGGACCCGCCTTTCCGGTCAATTCACTCACCTTCATCAAGATGATCTTTGATCTCCCTTGTTAGGCTAGCCTCAACTTGTCCACTGGTTCAGGGATGGTAAGGAGTGGCCACTTGTTTCACCCCATATTCACAAGAGGGTTTCAAAGGGTTTGTTGCAAAATGGGTACCTCCATCACCGAATATAGCTGGGCACCCACCCAGAAGACATTCTCCTTTAAAAATTTAAGCACCACCCTGTGATCATTTGTTTTACAAGGAATTGCCTCAACCTACTTGGACACATAATCAACACCACCCCACCCCCCAAGATATACAAATAACCGAAAGACGCAAGAAATGGCCCCATGAAGTCAATGCCCCAAACATCAAATAAATCTACTACCAGAATTGGTTTCAAGGGCATCATATTAAGGTGAGTAAGCTTCCCAAATCTTTGGCATCGATCATAACTTCAGCACATAGCATAAGCATCTTTGAAAAAGGAAGGCCAGTAGAAACTTGATTGCAGCACCTTCATAGTTATCTTTTGAGAGGCAAAATGACCTCCACAGGCATTTTCATGGCAATGACTGAGAATCCCCTGTTGTTCCTCTTCAAGCACACACCTTCTAATGATTTGATCCGCACAATATTTGAACCAAAATGGCTCTTCCCAATAATAGGAATGAATTTTGGCGAAGAAGTATTTCGCTGCGTGCTTTCCATTCAACCAAAGACTCCCTATTACTACAATTAGCAATATGAGCATACCAAGAGGCATTCTCTACAAGCAAGAGAGACCTCTTAGAAATTCATCATTAATGGGAGGACGGTGGAGCCATGGGCCAGTGGTCGCTCCGGGAGAGGATCCGCCACTACATTCTCCACCCCTTTCGGCTCGATTCAGAGGTCACCCCGGATCAAGAGAACCCACCTGATAAGTCTTGCCTTAACATCTTGCTTAGTCAAAAGGTACATCAAAGCAGAGTGGTCTGTAAAAATAACAATGAATGACCCCACCAAGTATGCTCTGAATTTGTCTAAGGCATGTATCATCGCAGCAGCTTCTTTTCTATGGTCAGGTAACTTCTCCGTACTTCATTCGTAGTCTTGCTTCGCATAATAAAACCACGTAGGCTTTCCATCTTCTCTCTACCCAATGGAAAATCACTAGCATCACACATCACTTCAAAGGGTAGTTGCCAATTAGGTGCTCTTTCACTATAAAAAGTACAACAGTGTATTTCCGAGTTTCAAATCTCTTTTCAACCTTTCATCCTGCGTATAAACTTAGTATCCTTCAATGCGTAGCTTACGTAGGGGTTTTGCAATTTTAAAAATCTTTAATAAAACCTCATGAAACTCAGATGGTCTTTAAACTGCTCCTACCGCTGATATTTCATGGGAGATGGTAGCTATAAATAAGCTCAACTCGCTTTAACAACTTCAATTCTTGGCTGAGATGACATGTCCAAGGACAATTCCTTGATTTACCATAAAATGGCACTTCTCCCTGTTAAGCACCAAGTTTTTTCAATGCATCTGTTAAGAACAGTCTCAAGGTTGGCCAGGCACTCCTCAAAAGTACCTCCATATATGGTGATGTCATCCATGTACACTTCCATAATGCGTTCCACCATATCGAAAATACCGAGCACACCTTTGAATGTGGCAGTATCAGAGATGCCAAAAGGAATTCTCCAGAGGCATAAGTTCCAGCGCGCGAAGGTGGTCTTCTTACCTCCGTAGCAATTTTCATTCAAAACATCCGTATCAGCCATCTAAAAACAATAAATGGGTGCCCGGAAACTCCTCTAGTCGATCAATGAAGGTCAAGGAAAATGGTCCTTCCTCACACATTTAGCTTCCTGTAGCTTATACATACCCTCCAACCTGTGGTAAGGTGTGTAGGCATATATTCTCCCTTCTTGTTTTGCATAATAGCCACCCTCGACTTTTTGGGTACAACCTGGCAGACCACCTGTGGACTATTCAAATGGGGTGATAATGCCTACTGCAAAGAATTTCGTAACCAGCCGCAAGACTACCTCCTGCATGTGGGGATTCAATCGTCTCTATGGTTGTCACACTGGTTTGGCTTCCTCCTCCATGTAAATGTGATGAGTGCAAACCAAAGGGCTAATTCCTTTTAAATTAGAAAATTTCCATCCAATGGCTTGCTTGCACTTCCTGAGGATTCCAAGCAAATTATCTTCCTGTGAGGCATATAGGGCATTCACCACCCTCCTTCAAGTATGCATATTTCAATTCTATGGGGAGGGGTTTGAGATCAAGCTGTTGGGGCTCTTCCTTTGGCTTGCTTCCCATCATTTCCTCAGTCAATAAGGGAGAATTTCTTTCTTTCTCCAAGGACAAAAAGCAAGACATACAATTTGTTGTCTATTCAATTTGTCAGAAGCTCGCCACCTCTATCAATTATGCCTCAGAGCTACCGGCCGTCATAATCGCTCTTCCACAATGGTGTCAATCAAACACACCCTTTCGACCTTCTTCCTCTAGTTAATACAAGCTAACAGATGAAAGATGTTGAGCTCCAGTGTCATATTGCCAAAAGTGAGCTGCATAACCCCATTCTGACAATTGATGATTGCATTTGAGGTAGCTAAGAATGGCCTCCCAAGTATGATGGGCACATAATTGGCTCCCACAACTACTGGCTTGGTATCGAGGACAACAAAGTCCATTAGGTAAAGAGAATTTGTCCACTCCGCACCAAAACATCTTCAACAATGCCCTTAGGAATTTTCACTGACCTGTCTGCTAAAGACAAGGTGATGGTGGTGGTTTTCAATTCTCCTAGCCCCGTACCGCTGTAAACTAAGTAAAAATGTTTAATAATCGCTCCAAATCTAATAATGTCTTCTCCACACAAGTTCCTCTAATGTTTACTGAAATGGTGGGACACCCTGGGTCTTTGTACTTCACTGGGGTCTTACATTGGAGGATGGCACTTACCTGTTCTGTCAAGAAAGCCTTTTTGTTCACATTCAACCCTCTTTTCCCTATGCACAAGTCTTAAAAACTCGCATAGGTTGAATTTGCTGACCATGCCTAAAAGGGGAATGTCGACTTTCACCTACCAAAGACTTCAAAAATCTCAATAAGAAACACCCCCTTTTTCCTCTAAGTGCTTGAGGAAATGGTGGAGGCACTTCATCACATTATTTATCACTATCCTCTTTCCTGGGCCTCTCATCTTACCCCTTAGTTTCATCATGGTTTGTGCATTGGTCGCTTCAACCTTACCACTTCAAGGTGATCACGCTTTACTTTATCCATTTTAGAGCAAGCCACTGAGTCACTATTTTCATGAACTTCCTCGGGGTTTTACGAAGCTTGAGGAAATTTCCCTTTTTCGCACTCGTGCCGATTGGTGAGCCTCGAAGATGGAATACTCGTAGGCTGTCAATTTTATGGGCAATTTCACTCTAGAACCCATACATTCTCATGCTCAAAGTGCTTTCCACGTTGTCAACTCTTTGATTTAACCTATCTCACCCGCCTCCTGCCTCCCAAAGAACCCACCCACCACTTTGCAGTGCTTTCAGGTTTAGAACAACGCCTATTCCACCGGGAGAGTTGATCGTGGTCGAGGTGGCTGAGAAGTCACACACGCGGTGGAGCAGGGTGCGTGATTATGGAGGTTTCGCTTTCGTGAGAGATTCAAGTGATTTCCAACTGTGTAAGTGTTGCCACATGGTGCATTAGTTGATGGTTTGAATTGACCAACAACGCTTTGCTTGCTCCACAAACATTTCCTCATATCACGCAATAGTTAGACATTGTTCTCCTAAATGCTGACCGACAACAAACACGGCTTATTTAGGCACAGAATCTGGCCACCGCCTCGCACCTTGCGCTTCATTTCCAGCTATTCCAACCTTCTCTAGCCATAAGTGAAACTTTGGCTTCCATGTCCATGTCCTCTGGAAGAGAATACATGCCACCCTTGTACCGATCGAGGTCTCATTTTCCATCTCCTTAAGTTAGCTCATCCCCAACTTTGATGCTTCAGCTGGCATAACTCTCAGAAATCCAAAGCTTCCTCTAGATTTTTGCTCATGAAGTCTCCTTCACACATAGTCTCTAGTATGTTTTATATGTGAGAAATTCCATCATAAAATAGCTAATCCAATGCCCATGTGTCAAAACCCATGGGCGAGGGCAAAGATTTAGTGCTTCCATATAACTTTCCTCACACACGATAGAATTTTTCATTTCTACTGGCCGAAGTTGGAAATCTGTCTCTTCAAGCTTTTGTTCTATGAGTGGGCTTCAAAATTCAGCCGTATCTCGCGCCTAGTTTCGAATGCTCCTTGGCCTCAAGGAGTTGAGCCATATTTTTTCTTTATCCTTCAGTGTGAAAGGAAAAGGCTTTAACCTCATTAAATCAACAAGTGGAAGTCTCCTTTGAATGTGTTGTATACCTTCAAACTCCCTTATGTGGTGAATGTGGGTTCTCACTCCATGCCATGAAAGATGGGAAGAAGTGGAACAAGGTGAGGCCTAATGACCATCCGTCACTGAGGCACTACGCAAGAGTGGTGCACTCATCCGAGGAGGGTGTGTATGTGGTCCCCTCATGATCTAAATGCATCAGGTTCATTTCCACTCTTGGTTTAATTGATGTTCTTCAGTGGAGGTTCCAATAGTTTAAACTCCTGCTCACACTGCACGTGGATTGTGGAATAACTTTTGATTAATCACCCTTCTAAATTTAATCCATTGAACATAAACTCCTATAGGAAAAACAGGACAACACTAAAGAGAAACAAACACACCTACCAAAAGGGATTAATGTTGGCTAAAAACATGCAAAGGAAATGAAACTCATAAACTAGCGCTGAACCATAGAAAGAATGATAAGAAAATTCACCGCAGCTTGCAGTGATCACAAGTGTTCAAGATACTGTCATTTTCACTACACCATCCCCTGCTAACTGCCATTTGATCGTGACCCAGAGGGTAGTTCAACAAAATTTATAACCTAATACCTCATACTAGCATAGCATAGCTACTATAGTATAGTGGTTCTTAGACTTCACATAGATGGGTTTTCTTCATGAAATGACCTGACAAGAGCTAAACCTGGTGATTTCATTTTGATATTTGGGTTGTGGGATAAAAAGAGTTGGTTTTGATGGTTAAATTGCACGAAATGGATCAAATTATGAAAGAAGTCCCTTAAGTATCGTGTCACTGTGACTTAGGTTCCTTAGGCAAATGAGGGGTTTTCTGGTCTTTCCTCACATTGGGAGGGTAACTTATAGTTATCTCCCGAATTGGTTCTTCATTTAGCTATAAAAACTAACCCTCATTAAATATCCTTGAAAAATGGCATTCACTGCCCATTAATGTTCTTAGTCAATGAAAACATGTCTCCTTGACTCACCTTCCAATAGGCCATAAGTGATAACTAAACGAACATCACTGGATCTAGCATTAAGTATCCAATGAGCTCCGAAAGCTACCAAATATCAACCATTTAAGGTGAATCATGGATCGAAACCTAAAGCTGAAGGAAAGAACATTAATGACAAAGGAATCGCTTAAAAACATGAAAACCCTTTGGTTTGCCTGCTGCCTTTACTCAAGGAAGGAGGGGTTTTAGTTGACTCACGAGAAATCATCCTTCGCAGGTGTTTGGCTAGTGAGAAAAAAAAGAAAGAAAATGAGAGAAGATGAGAGAAACAGGAGCTTTTTGAACAAGCTTCCCAAAAACTGTTTTTAATAAAATCAAATTTATGTTACAAAGTCTTCTTTGTGGTATTATATACCACCTCACCCAATACACTTACCAAAATATACAACCACACCACATGTGGGAGAAAGTAGGAAAAACACATAAAGAAATAAAAAAAAAATCAAATATGGCAGACAATTTCACAACCCTTGCGAATTTAGCAAGGTTTGCTACTACATCTTCTTGCTTCGCTTTTACTCTTCTTCTATGCTCTTAGCTTTGAACTCGCAACCTGTTCTTCATGCTCGAGTTGAATCCCCCATCTTCAATATATATATAGCCTTTGAAACAACAAGACTTTACACAAGATTTGATTAGTAGCCTCATAGGTCCTTAACATGTCAACTGGAGTCAATCAGTCGACACTACATAAAAGTGCTCAAAACATGGAGTGTTAGGTGAAACAACATTACTGATAGTAATCATTCTCAAATTGCTTTCTTCATTTGAACTGCAAATAGACTCAACATTCTCTATAGCTTTTCTTCAGATTTGTTTTCTCTAGGACTAGACATCTCCTTTCCTTAAGATTCTCTCCTCCTTTAGCTTTCCCCGTAGCATTTCTCCGTAGTTGCCTTTCTCCATGGCTCTCAGTTCATGCATTCTCATTTTTTTGAAGTTATGGTGAGCTATGAAATTTCTATGCTACACCACGCCATTCTCAAGTGAGACAGAGGGAGAACTATAAATCCATAGTATTTTTCATGGCTTCTGGTCTGTTCTTTTTCCTCGAGAAACATGTCTCTCTTGAGAAACATTCTTTTCCTTAGAGAACTTCTTGTTCTTTGCCTCCTGTTTTGAGTTTTCAAATGAATGGTATGGACACCTTCCATTCTTCCATCTCCTCCTATTACAGTCCTCTTCTTTTACTCACAAGTCATTTCTTATGTTAAGTATCGCTTAGAATCCATGAATACCTTTCTACCTCCGCACTGTGAAAATCTCCAAATTTCTTTTATTTAGCATAGCCTCTCGAATCAGAGTGCATTTATGTTGATTGAAGCTACTGGTGGAAATGGATCTTCATCAATCATCATGGCTTCTTTTCCTCCAGTGGGCTTCACCATGACTTCCTTTTCTTTAGGGAACTTCATTATGACTTTCTTTTCTCCAAAGAAATTTACTATGACTTCTTTTTCTCTAGAGAACTTCACTGTGATTTTTTCCAAAGAATTTCACTGACTTCTTTTCGAAGGAAATTTCTACCGTGAGTTCCTTGTCGACTCATCCTCGGGATAACATTCCCTAAACCTAGCCAGAATTAGTACCATGATTCTAGGAGTTGGTGATACTTACAATAGACTTTCCTTTATACTCATCTTTCTAAGGGGCCGGTGATCCCGAGGAAAAGTGACAACTTCTTATCTACAATAAATTCTCATTTCCCGCCACATTCTGGATGTATATCATTCATGCATTAGAGGCTTGTGACTTCTTTCCTAGGTCTGGTTGTAACGCTCTGAAAATACCCTAACAGTTTTATAACATGTTCAGGGTGTCAAATAAATTAAATTCTATTTTTCTGGATTTTAAATGGCTAAAAACGAAAAATGATAAAAACCCAAAAATTTTACATTAGCCAAATAAATTTGGTAAAAATGTCAAATGATGACCTAAGGGTAATAAATGAGGAGTGTAAATGTTAAAATGAAAATGAAATGAAGTGAAAATGAAAGTGAAATGAAGAGTTAAAATGAGAAAAATGAGAAAAGATGAATTAGTGGGCTAGCCAAACAAGGCCTTATGAAAGAATAGTAAGTATTAAGACCAAATGGTCTGAGAGACATAACTCTCATTTGTCAGCAAGGAGAAAAGAAATGCTAGACATCTGGCTGAGGAGGAGAGAAGGTGAGGCTTATTTGAATCAAGGAAAATGATCAAGAAGAAGGAGGAAGCTATAATGTTAAAGAATCGAAGGTTCGAGGTAAGAAAACCAAACCCTAACCCCTCATGTGTTCTGCTGGTAAAAACTCCACATTTGGATAAAAGTGTTTTTATTTGTTAAAAACGAAGCTCGGGGGTTGTATCGTTGATTCAAGTGTTTTGTCAAGTTGGTATTGGTTTGTTTTTGGATCGGGAGAAAAGTTTCTACAGTCAAGCAAAACTGTGGTTTTTGTTTCTTCTTGCAAGGTAAGAGTAGATCCAATCTAAACCCTCGAAAATCTAGTTGTATTTGTGTAGAAATGAACCCTAAACCGAAACCTTAGAATGGATGACTGATTTTCTTCTGTTTGTGTTCTGTTTTGAGCCAAAAATGGATTAGTTTAAATGATCAAAACTGAACAGAATGGATCATGTATGTAGCTCGAGCAGGAACTACAATGATTGATGGTGTTAGCTAACTATTTTCAAGTGGATTAAACATGAAAAAGAGGAAAAGAAAACAAAAATGTAGAATGCAAGAAAAGCCTCACAAACCTCGCGAAAATTTTCGCAGAGTCGCGAAACTCACAACCTCGCGAAAAATTCCTCGTAGAGTCCCTACGAAATTTCCCCTCAGAGCTCCCGCTTCGAATCTAACCATATGCCACTTAATAGCAATTAGTTCTCACATCTTTGCAAAAAATTTGATTGTAGTACCAAGTGTACTAATTACTTGGTTAGGCTGTGTTTGCTTAGAGCTTTTCCTTTCCCAAATCCTCTAACTCCAGATATATATATTTTAACCATGGTGTTCCATAACTCCACAAATGGGGATTAAAAATGAGGCATAACAATGCCTAAAACAAATGTTAAGATTTTCTAAAGAAAGGAAGAATGTATGGAAATGAGTCGTAGAAAGTAAACCTAAATAGAACCTCCTAGAATACCCAACTAATAACATGATTGTTAATTTATCGAATAGGCCTACTTATGAGGAAAGCCCAAATTTAATGTAGATTTCAGGATCGAATCAAAGTACAATGTTGGTTTGTTCTTTTACTCTCTCTTTGTTTCCATTTTGTAGTTTCTGTTTCCACTTCTCTTATTTTAAAATGTTTAAAGGACAGAATAAGTGATTTGGTTGAAATGAATTAAGTATAATTTCATATTGATTTGCTTTTTTAAATTGATTTGAATAACGATTCGTGAAACTAAATCACATGAAAATTGTATGAGTATCAAAACCAAGTATTTTGATATAAACGTATGTACACTATTGTATTTTGCTATGAATGATTCAATGCCCTTAATAGAATGTTAACCGCTAAAATTCGAAGGTTAAGGATGGGATTGCATACCAATAATGGTCAAATTAGTAGTATCAAGACCGAAGTAACGATGTGTCACTCCGATCCGTGAGCTCCAATCCGGACAGATCCAGAGTGTTCACAAAATTATTTTTAATAACCACAAAGAACCTGGACGGACCGATTGCGGTTATAAACCTTTTCATACCGCTCGTGAGCCCGCCAGCCCGCGTGGGTGATTCGCTATCCCGTGCAACCAAAAGCATAAAGTTAAATTCGCTTTAAGGCAAAATGAAAGAAAATTTGTGAAATGCATGATTTCAGGTTTCTCAATGATTTATCAGATATGAAAGTTCATATTTGGAATGATCAATAAATTGTAAATGTGAATGTATGAAATGAATATATGTATCAGACAGATTATCATTCAAAAGTGTAAAGGCATTGTTTTAGAAAAGTGCATGACTTGATTTAAACTAAAATGGAAGAGAGTATTATATAGAACCACTAAGCATGAAAATTCCTAGCGCTGCTATTTTTATCACTGTAGTATCAGTAAAGTGGCAAGACCGAAGATCGTTTACGTAGAGTCACCTTCAAACAAAGCGGAGTATAAGTAAATGCACCATCTCATGCTTATCATTTCATTCATGATATTTTGTAATTATTTTGCATCGAACTCAACGATGTAAAAGTCTTCATAAGAAGATCACATTTTTTTTATATCTTTTTGAAAGTAGGGAAATGTATTTGCATATATTGTGTTCAACCACAACTCCATAAAATTTTGTAATCAGATTCGAAAAGGCATAATGTCAATTTGTAAAAATGTGCTATCAAGAAATGTATCTATGTAATCTCTATTTAAATTAAGGAATGTATATTTTGTTTTATCAAAGCTATAGTTAAATTGTTATAAAAGGCATGCAAGCTACATATATAAGGTATCGAGCCTAGGTTTGTGGTTCTACAAAATGATTTTGAAATTTTTGTAAGTGATGAATGAGCGAGGAGATGGGACAGATTCAGATATAAGGATGACGCACCTCGATAAAGTGACCATTGCCTTAATAGTAAGCTTGGAAAGTTCAGCCCAATAAGGTCATTGTGAATAGAGTCTATAGAGATCAGCCCCATTAGAATACAAGCGCATGAGTTTCGGGAGATTGATCGAAATATTACTTCAGAGAGTTTGATGTGATATTGGGGATGGATTGGTTGTCCTGACACCAAGTGGTAGTTGATTGTAGAATGAAGAGAGTGACCTTAAGGACACCGAGTGGCGAGGAAGTGGCTTTTATCGACGAGAGGTCTAACCACCTCTCTAATGTGATATTTGTCGCTACTGCTAGAACGATGGTTCGAAGCGCAGCCTACTGTCGTATGATGATACCGAAAAGCAGGAGCCTAGTTTAAATGCATATCCCTACAAGCCAGGTTTCCAATGTGATATCCATTCGCTACCGGCCAGAACGATGGCTCGAAAGGGGTAGCTCACTCCGTCATATGTGACAGATACCCAAAAAGCGCGCAGCTCAGCTTCATCGACATTGTCCTTAAGGTTTGTGATTATCCGGAGGTGTTTTTAGAGGAGTTTCGCAGATTGCTCTACGCCGTGATTGAGTTTACACTGACATTGCTCGAAGCATCTTCGTGATTCATTACACCATATAGAATGGCTTGTTGAGTTAAAAGAGAATCAAGCTTCACTGCAAGATTTGTTAGAGAAAGGATTATTCGTCCGAGTGTATCACCATGGGAGCGCCTGCATGTTTTGTTAAGAAGAAAGATGGTGCGCTCGCTTGTGTATTGGATTATAGGCAACCTAACAAAATGACAAAGAAAACAAGTATCCGTTACCCAGATCGATGACTGTTTCAACCAATTAAAGGTGCAAGTGTCTTTTCAAGATCGACTTACAACTGCATCATCAATTGAGGATTAAGGATTCAATGCATAAGACTCACATTCAAACGCTGCATGACACATTATGAGTCTTCGTAGAATGTCGCTTGCTGACAATGCACCAAGAAATTTTCTGGCGACTTAATCGAATCATGTTTTTCCAAATCCATATGTAGATTAGTTTGCTGGTGTTTCTATAGATGACATCTCAGGTATTCAAAGGAAGATCATGATACACCCTTCTGTAGTGCTAGAAACCTTGGAGAAATGAAACGCTTATATGTCAAACTGAGTAAATGTAAATTTTGGTTAAGAGAAGTGTTCCCGCTGACACATCAGACGAAAAGGAATTCGAGCGGATCCAAATAAGATGGGGAGGTGATTATCGAATTGAACCCAATCGAAAAATGTCACGAAACTACGTAGTTTCGGGATTATAAGACATTGTATGTCTATCGAGGGGTTTTTTGATGATCACACCATGACAAGCTTGTCTAAAAGAATGTGAGATTTGAAAGGGAGTGAAAAGGTCAAGCTAGTTGAAGTTGAAAGCATTCTTAACCGAGGCACCGGTTCCTACTCAACCGACCTATGGTAAAGAATACGTGATTTTTAGTGATGCTCTCACAATGGACCTGATGTCCTATAAGATGGTAGTGGTAGCTTGCTTCTCCAAGGAAGTCAAGTCTGCATGAAAAGAACCACCCTACGCATGATTTGAATCGACGCTATCAGGTTCAGATTGAAAAAATACATGGAGACACTATATTTATGGAGAAAAGTGTTTCATCTACACTAATCATAAAAGTCTTAAGTATTTGCCCTCGCAAAGAGAGCTTAACTTGAGATAACGAGATGGATGGAATTGATCATATGATTACGAACAGGTGATCGATTATCATCCCAAGAATAATGGTAGCGTATGCTCGGTGTAAAGTCGCAGACAAACGCTCGAGTGTTAAATGTTCATTTGTCATCGTTTATCTGACAAAGTGAAATAGTAAACACTGATAGCTAGAAATCGATTTGTTGAATCGAAAAGTTGTGAGGCACAAAAGAATGATGAGAAAATTTTCGCAATTGTAACCGTAGTAGAAAGGGAAAGAACTATAATTATAAAGGAATTGTGACGGATTTTGTGGTATTATAGACGAGTTTGTGTACCTAATGATGATGAGTTTAAGAAATCCACTCGAAGAGGCATTACTGGATCGGCTATGCATCCCTGCAGCACAAAGATGTACTGGTAAAGACTTCATACCGGTGGTCCCCGAATGAAAAGAGATGTATCTAATTTGTGACTGCCGTGCATGGTGTGTCAAAGTGAAGGCGTAACATCAAGTTCCTTCGTGATTGTTATTGGCTGTACCTCATCAAGATACCCGAATGGAAATGGGGACCCTAATCATAATGGATTTTGTAGTCAGTTACCATCGACAGAAGAGCATGATTCAGTTCATTGGGTCATAATATACCACGACGAGACAATCACTTCTTACCGCTGAGAATCATCATTCACTTGACAAGCTAGCAGAGCTTTACATAAAGGAAATAGTCACATACTGGATTCCAATATCGATCATTTCAATAGAGATCCGAGGTTTGCCTCAGATTTTCGGGGGAAAAATTGCAAGCGCTCTAGGCACTGACTCGACTTACACACACACTCCACCCACGCATTTGATAACACAAAGAGAGAACTAAGTTTGAAGATATGTTGGAGAAGTTATGTGATCGACTATGAGGGTAGTTGATAGACATTCAGTTGAATTTGTGTATAATAGCTTCAAGTCGAAGTATTAGAATGGCGCCTTATGAGGCTCTCTACTAAGGAAATGCAAATACCATTATGTTTGGACCGAAAGGTTTAAAAGAAGATAATTGGCCTGATTTCATCAAGAAACCGAGGAAAAGTGAAAGTCGATTGAGAAAGATTTGAAAGTGGTTAATGGTTAGACAAAATCCTACGCCGACATGAGAGAAGATATCTGATATGAGATCATGAGAAAGTATTTTTGAAAGTATCGCCTGAAGAAGGTAATGTGAGATATGGGAAAATGGCAGCCGAGCCCCTAGGTTCATCAACATATGAAGTGATTAAGAAGTAATCCAATGGCATACATATTAGCCACTCGTAGTTGAAAAGATCCATAATGTTTTCCCATGTGTCAATGCTATGAGGTACAGGTCGTACCCATCACATGTAGTCTCTTCTTTGTAGACAATTGAGCTTAGACCGTGCATTCGACGCATCAAGAGTGCCCAGAGATCTTGGCTTGAGAAGTCAAAGAATTGCTAAACAATTGAATACCATTAGTCAAAGTATAGTGGAGAAACCACAAGACCGAGGAAGCCACGTGGGAAAGCGAAGAGGTTAAGCAGTAACAATACCCTCAATTGTTCAATGAAGGTAATTTTGAGGATGAATTCATGGAGGTGAGAGAGTTGTAACGCTAAATAAAATAATTCCTAATAGTTTTATAA